>VACF01000563.1:0-148761 GCA_006891605.1 Pleurozium schreberi | reverse complement strand
TKRRRGGGKYMARSSARGGGGSCMAKTKRMCCYKRMCCCMAAAAAAAAATTTCAGTAATTGGAACCCTGACAACAATCAGYCGTTYCYTAATTGCATTGGCAACAACAAGGGAACAGGGYTGAAACCGTCCTCCTTGRCCATTCTCATAGMMCAATACTTGTTATCAYGYRTTGGACATAAGGCAAGTATTTGAMATTACTAACATCGTGTAACAAACTYAGTTGTGCACTCTTCGTTGAATATTGYAATCAACTTCACAAAGTTTATTAAGAACAATGGAGGSAGTCTAGAGTGGTATATACCTACTACCCATTTCTAAATTTCTTCCACCAAAAAATTTGTGCACCACTTTGCAAAGCTTGGGCATGGCCAAATTTCTACCATAACTAGACAGCATACATTATACAAATTTTTCTCTTTTGATTGAGTGCACTGTAACCATCACTGTTGCCACCAGTTTATCGCAAACTCATGTCGCTACTCCTGAAAAAAAATGATGGATGAAAATTTCTTGTTCTCCGTCTGCTGTGGCTATTCCAATCTGTTCATTGTCCACATCCTTGACTTTGGAGCGTTCCAGGGTTAAATTGGTAAAGCATGGATAGACGCATTGAATGATATGTCCCCTTTCCAAGTGCATTGTTATGATGCTAAAGGGCTACTTAGATTGTGGTAGTGAAAATATCTCATAGGCAACACCAATAGATGGCAGATGGAATTAGGCACGCTTTAGAAACTATTGCATTACATGATATGTGAGCTAGACTGCCTTCATTGTTCTTAATAAATTTTGTGAAGTTGATTACAATATTCAACGAAGAGTGTACAACTGAGTTTGTTACACGACGTTAGTAATTACAAATGCGTGCTTTATGTCCAAGCGTGATAACAAGTATTATTCTATGAGAATGWCATTGGAATGATTGTTGATGACCATTGCTATTAGCCTATCGGTAATCAGATCTTGAAAAGAATGTGCTACATGACAAAAGCTTACAGTAGATTGTCAGATACAAATGCTTATTGTAATATTTTGAAAGACCTAGTACCTCTACTAAACCGTTGTGGATACATGAATCAAGAACTTGCATATTTCATCCTCAGGCATCTCAGGGATCTGGTCTGTTCCAACAAAATTGTCCGCTTCTTCCTCTCTTCAAGAAGCTTACTAGTAGCTGGCTAGTAAGTATGAGTGTACAGTACGAATTATCATCGAGCTTTTCATCGCAACCCCCAATTCCAAACCCTAAACATAGCGCCTCCTCGTGCCACTTCCTGATCAATCCCGCCATCCCGCATTCCACCGGCGTGTTTGCACAAACTTTTACGCACTGAGTGCTTCCCCTTGTGTATCACTTTTCCCATTGATCTCCGTTATGGATTCCACGGGCAACAACCCTAAAGGACATGGCTTCTACATGCCTGCGGAATGGGAGCTTCATGCGCAAACCTGGATGGGATGGCCGGTAAGTCGCGACACTGGCTTCCTCTAATCCCCCGTTTCTGTTGGATCCTTGGGGAAAGAACAATTAGCATGCCTGTCGGCTTTGAATGCGATTGGTGAATTAGGGTTTGGTGCATTGKGGAGAGTGGAGGTTGATCTCCGTTAATTAGTCATTTTTCTGGGTCGATGTGAGTGGAGGCACTGATGTTGAAGTTTCGGTGGGAGTATGTTAGACGATAGGGGATTATGTTGTGGAATGGCATCGGATGGACAGAGTTCAAATGCAGGTTGTATWTGTAGTTTGATCTTTCTCATRTCCTGGGGTCGTCTCCGGCATCTGGAATTGATGTGAGTGGAGATGGTTCTGAATTTTGGTGATGATATGTTAGAAGACAGGGGATTATGTTGTTGTAAGCATCGGATGGATTAGGGTTTAGTGCGATAGTGACTGTGTTGGAGGTTGGGCGGTGTGATTTGTTATCTWCAACTTTGTCGTTTTTCYAGGTTATTTCCATGGATGAGCYTTGGGTTCTGAATTTTGGTAAATTYTGGGGAGTAGTGGTAATGGATGGATGCACGATGTGAGACACGCAGGTGCGTGAAGATAATTGGAGGGMGAATGCAGTTCATGCTCAGCGTGCATTTGTTGAAGTTGCTACGGCCATATCTGAATTCGAGCCTGTGACTGTTTGCGCTCCCSCCAGCCAGGTTGACGTTTTACCATGCTCACTTGGTTTGTGTTRCTTTTGTTTCTCGYTGAATTAGGGTTCACAGTCTTAATGGAACAATTGTCTGCTTGGTGAACGACGATTCTGTTGATTTGCGAGAACTTGAAATTCTGGGCGAATACCAGTCTTGCTTTTGCACGCAGTGAGATGAATGCTGCTGCTCAGGGAACAGCACCCCCTGGCATGCACGCGTCTGATACATTCTCTTCTAAGAACAGACACTGGTCCTCTGAGCAGTACACCCCTGTGATGGAAATTGATTGCATGCGCTTGGCATTGCTGTTGGCAGCTGCCTTGTTTAGTTTTTTTATTATGGTTGAACGAGACAGTGAATTTGTGATTATTTGTGCGGATTTTGTTTTTAAGACTAAAATAGGAAAGATGGWCAGTGGGAAAATGCCCGCAGCCAGTTGCCGCCGAGCGTCAGGGTTTTRGAGATGAGTATGAACGACGCTTGGTTCAGAGACTGCGGACCTACTGTAAGTTTTCTACTTTGTCCATCAATTTCACTTCCATCCAGAATGTTCTTGTTTATATTCTTGTTTCYTGAWTTTTTGTGCYCGTTTATTCTTTGATACCGACTTCAACGTGCGCAGTTTGTGGTGCTCAATAAAGTGGAGACYGAAACAGAAAGTATCAGAGAAGTCGCAGGCATCAAGTGGACRTTCAATGCCTGGGGTGGTATGTGCACCACATATGTCTGTCTACTCCTGACTGGGTTTAAATTTTTTATATCAGTCTACTTGCGACATGATACAAACATYTTTCAAAGCTTGTGAAGCAATAGATCTCTTTATTATGTTCAGGGTTTCATCGAAGGACAGTGTTGGTATGCTCGTTATGGTATTTGGCAGTTTTGTTGCGAATCTGAGAGTAACATGCTTCTACTGCAGGAATGTTGGGCGGTTGTTACGATGATTGGACCCTCGACGATCTTGTTGCTCGGAAGGTGAGCTCTCACATCGATTCATGGGTTAATCCACTGCTTCCAGAAAATGAGAAAAATTAATACTTGCATTTCTGGGTTTGGAGCGATATGAAATGTATTGATATGTCTGTTTAGAAAAATAATCATGTTCATGGGACATTCATTTCTCATGGGATTGCTATGAACATATAATAGTGCTGACTGATATTTTGAGTCACATGTTGGGGGTGTAGGCATTAGTCAAAAAAGTGATGTTCTATGACCGTCGTTTTAGTAGGATACAAGATCTTTAAAGGGATTCGAGTATCTCAGCTYTTTAATCAGCACAATCGAATCGACGCAATTTCAGCTTAGCTTTGCCTCAAACTCATCCTAAAGTTGGTCTAAATTTGACCTTGTCTCGACCAAGCCCTCTGTGAAGTCATATCTATGTTGCTTGTGGGTTTGAATCATTTGTTGAGACTTAAGTCCTTAAGTACTAAATTTTAAGATCCAGAGGGTTTATCGTAGATCTTGGATGCGGAGCGTGTTCCACAATTTCTWAACCACATGGTACTGGAGGGTGGCTCCATTCACGTGGATGGGGAAGGTAAATGGAATCTGCTCCTGGAATTGTTTATTTGTACTTTTAGTTTGTCTTACATAGTATCCCACTTTTTTTGAGAAAACATGAGAATATTGTTGCATTATGGAGGGAACTAGTTTGAGGACAACGTGGCGGACTTCCCTCACTTTAATAGTGTATTCTGTAGGGACATGTTTAACAACTGAGGAGTGCCTGTTGAATTCAAATCGAAATCCAAATATGAACAAAGATGAAATAGAGGAGCAGCTCAAACTTTACCTGGGAGTTGAGAAGGTGATTTGGTTGCCACGTGGTCTTTACGGTATATTTCTATCCTACCCTCTCAATATTAGRTTAGCAGCACATGATAGCGGAATGCGTGGCCAGATTGCCAGATACAGATGCATGAACTCATCCTACTACCGTCGCAAAATGATCTTCCTGTTGGACATTTCCTGTTGGACATTTTAAAGACATGTTTTATGCTGTAAGTGCACTTTTAGTGTCCTAGAAACTTTGAGTTTTTGAGCCCTTTTCAGAGTGCATCTTGAAAAGTGCAATTTTGGAGTATTGAAAAGTGGAATTTTGGGGGCATTTTCAAAGAGCACCGTTGGGCAATCAATTGTTGAGCGTGAGGTCATCATTATGTGGGCATTTAGTATGGGCCAAAGACCATGTGTGGACCTCTACTTTGCCTCACAAAGCTTCAACTCCTTTAGTTGGGCAATACTCAAAGAGATGCAAAAAATAAGAACAAACAGTGTTGATTGACCCCTCCAATCATAAAATTGAAGTCTTTTGATTGATGATTGTATGGATGGACAAGGACTATTGCTTGATGTTGTTTTTTATTTTGTTTTGATGGTCCTAGATAGCAATCATTGCAATGTCACAAGTGCAAGAGGAAGATCATTTTGGGACAAAAAATTAAGGCCAACAAGAAGATCATTMTKCATGWTGTTTTTTATTTTGTTTTGATGGTCCTAGATAGCAATCATTGCAATGTCACAAGTGCAAGAGGAAGATCATTTTGGGACAAAAAATTAAGGCCAACAAGAAGATCATTATGCTTGATGTTTTTTATTTTGTTTTGATGGTCCTAGATAGCAATCATTGCAATGTCACAAGTGCAAGAGGAAGATCATTTTGGGACAAAAAATTAAGGCCAACAAGAAGATCATTATGCTTGATGTTTTTTATTTTGTTTTGATGGTCCTAGATAGCAATCATTGCAATGTCACAAGTGCAAGAGGAAGATCATTTTGGGACAAAAAATTAAGGCCAACAAGAAGATCATTATGCTTGATGTTTTTTATTTTGTTTTGATGGTCCTAGGTAGCAATCATTGCAATGTCACAAGTGCAAGAGGAAGATCATTTTGGGACAAAAAATTAAGGCCAACAAGAAGATCATTATGCTTGATGTTTTTTATTTTGTTTTGATGGTCCTAGGTAGCAATCATTGCAATGTCACAAGTGCAAGAGGAAGATCATTTTGGGACAGAAAATTAAGGCCAACAGGAAGATCATTATGGACAGGAAGATCATTATGGAGATCATTACGGGATGGAGGGAGTAATAGATACTTTTTTTTTCTCCAAATCAAATTGAAGTGAGGTTGAAAAGAAGCCCTATGAAACAGAACCAATAGTAGGACAATGACAAGTATGATGTTATGAGCTTGGTGGTGTTGATTGATGGGTAGTTTGGTGTTGTTTACAGGGGATGATGACACAAATGGTCATATCGATAACATGTGCTGCTTCGTCAAACCTGGAGTAGTGTTATTGCATTGGGTTGATGATGTGAACGATAAGCAGCACGAAAGGTCAGTGGAGGCTTTCGAAGTTCTTTCTAAAGCCACAGACGCCAAAGGACGCACGTTGAGTATCTTGAAAATCCACGCTCCAGGACCTCTTTTCTTCACGCACGAGGAGGTCTCCGGTTTAGTGGTAAGGCTTCTTTCTCTCTTTCAAATAGAGCTGATACATATAGATTATACAAAAGAGCCTTTCAACCTTGAGAGTGCTTCAATTTGAGATGCCTGGATGCGCGACTGTTACGACGTCGACGATCTGATGCTTGAACCATTTGATGTTGTTCAGCAAAAGAATGCCGTGGTCAGGTACGAAGGCCACCGTCTGGCAGCGTCGTATGTTAACTTTTTCATTGCAAATGGTGGAATAATTGCTCCTGCATTTGGCGATTTAGCTGCTGACAAAGCAGCTGAGGAGGTTTTTCGCTCTGCTTTTCCTACACATAAGGTGGGTTTGAGTTTCATTGAAATTTCTGCTGTGATAGTTTCGCACAAAAAAYTTCACATRWTTCCCTGCTGGGTCTCATGTGATTKCAATTTCTATCTTATCGTCTTCCATACGTAATCTAATCAACTCAATTATTAGGTTGCTGGACCTCCAGTAAGACGTGCAGTCTCCAATTCAAGCCTAGTAACGTCAATGCTTGTATCAAGTTGTCTTTTTCAATACTAGCACATACTAAGTGTGACGGTCCTATGGGATTTCAATTGCGCAGGTTGTTATGATTCAATCTGCTCGAGAGATACTCTTAGGGGGGGGCAATATTCATTGCATCACTCAGCAGCAGCCTGCTGCCTTCACTGCACTTCAGCCTCTATCAGATGATGATATAGTGGAGCCTTCGTTTTCTACCAAGGGTGCAGACGTTGGTCCTGACGGTAATGCAGAAAGCAGCACAACCGTGACAACAGTTTTGGTCGATTCATTGCTAACTGCCTCAACGCTAATGAGCTCCCAGAAAGGTTAATATTCTAGAATCCTGCACTCACGAAACAGAAGCAGTATAGGAATCGCCTCATCCATGTCAGTAGTGACTTATATACACCTACAGCAACACACTGGTAAACACACTCTGTGCCAATCTTATTCTAGGGTATATGGGAATACAGGCATTGCCATGTTTACTTCAATTCACTTTCAGCTGGGTGTGACGACATAGATTGGAGGTTCGGTTGCTTTCGCCGGAGTTTATTAGACGATTTTGGAAATGTTTTTTTTTTCTAGAATATGAAATCTTCACCCTGAGACCAGCAGTCTTTGCACTGTAGTGGGGCTTTCACCACACTTGGAGACAGTGTGTTTTTTATTGTGTGCAGAGGAGAGGGCTCCAGAGTTTAAACTTTTTTTCTTTTTGTGGTTGTTAAGATCCCCCTGCTCCTACTGATGAACCTCTTTACATTCAACTCTTTCCAATTCACATGGGTAGAATGTTTCATCTCACAATATTTGGTGATATTTTGGTTGCACAGGCCTTGGTGATTGTGTTGTGGATTGCGCTGATCATGTGTGGCTCCTACATGATTAAAACTTATCAACTATAGGTCTACATGTAAGGAAGATAATTGGAGTTACCCTTTAAACAAAGACAAGGGGGTGAGATTGCTGGCAACAATTGCTGAATTTTAGCAGAGCTAATTGACTGTAGTCTATGGAGATGCCGGGGGTGGATGAGGTGGATGAGCCCTCCCCACCCTAAATTTTGAAGGTGGAAAGCCTTCAAATGTTGAGGTGATTGGTTTTGTAATTAACAGTTTAGTAATTTGTCCTCTAGAAGATTCTCTGAAACTCTGCCCATATGTAGATAAAATCTTCATATTGTCACAATAGTGACAATCTAAGATATTTGAGTGGTTATATCATTTGCCCCAATGATGTGAAAATTTGTCTATGAGGTCACCTGTATACCATGAAGTTTAGAATCTTTATGTTGTCAATCAAGGAAAAATTGAACAATCTGGTGGGATATTCTCCAATTAAATGATTATCAAATGATTTTTATTTTTGATACAATAATGTCTTTGAAGTTGAATCTAAAGTGGTTTTATGACTTGTAGTGATTTACAAATTGCCATAGACTACAAAGGAGTTTAACCCTTTAGTGCTGAAGGGGACCAAAAGTGTTCTCACATAGTCTTGTAGTCAAATTCAAAGTGCTGTAATTTTTGCATCTGATGTTCAAATTCAATAAAAATTTGTTGGAAAAGTTGCACATACTAGTTTAGCTTGTGTGTTAAAACTTTCAGATCAATCCAAGATTTTTTATTTTTGAAAGCCATTTGAAGTTTATAGGTTCAAATTGAATTCACCAAACTACACTTTGATGGCTACAACTTTGGGGGCTTGTATCTTTGTCATCCAATATTCATTTTCAATAAAACTTGTTGCTTTACTCTTTGTGCGGACCAGATATAGTTTGGAGGAAATAATCTTAAAGTTGTATTTTTAGCAATTTTAAAAAATAGAAGGTTCAAGCTGGTATAATCAAGAATACAAACTATTTAAAATGGTCCAAATTTTTTGAAGATGTTCCAAATGATGTGCTAGTAATATCAATTGTTAAATTTCAAAAATTGGCGCATACATGTAAAATTTAGTAGGATTCAATTTGGTCAGTTTTAGCTTTCTAGTCTTGTTTGAAAATGTGTATGAATTTGAGAGAGTTTTTTCAAATTAAAAAATATTACATTTGTCTTAGATTCCATTTCAATTTGCAAAGGCATGCATACTAGACAAAGTAGTCTTTATTTTTGCAAGGTTAAAATTAAAAATTTCAAGCACATCCATGTGCAATAAAGTACTAAAGTAGGACAACTCGTTGAAAACGTCCATTGTCAAAAATTTGTTAGGTGTGGAGGGGTTAAGAAATGTAAATATTGCAATCAAAATTATGTGTATTTGTATTTTTGAACCAATAAAATGTTTTTTAACATATAACTTTGATATAAATTGTTTTTAGATTTAGCCCCTCTAAAGAACTGAGCTACATTTTGGGCTTAAATTGTGAAAAAATTTCACTTTTTAAGAGACTGAGGAAATGAAATGAATATTCCCTTTGTTTTATTTCAAAATTTGAGCATAGAAATTTGTACTAGACTAATATGGGAATTGTGGAATTTTTTTGAAAAACTTAACCACATTGATTGCAAAATTATAACTTTTGATATTAGAATTTTTTTTTCCTTTGTGATCCTCTCTAAGAGGGCCAACAAACTTTAATTTTTGAAGTGATATTTTTTCACTATACATGGGTCATTTTTTTACATTTGCATCTTGTATCATGTACCTTACATACCTTCCAAATTTCAAAATTATAGGAGTTTTGCACTTACTGATCAAAGTTGCCTAGGCTCCTTCAAAAGTTTAAGGGAACATAAATTTTAATCCAGGTACCCAATTGGGAAATAAAAATTTTCTTTTCTAAGGGGGATACATTTTCACACCTTGATTCAGAATTTGAAGAATATCAATTCAAATATGACTTCATATACACCTACCCTGGCTACCCAAAATCACCTTAATACGTCCAATGGTCATTTGGTCCTTTGGAGATCAAAGTATTATTTTCAAATATTAATATAGTTGACTAAAATTACTTGAGGTGACGAGGATGGTGAGAGGAGTYGTGYAGAGCTRCCGCATYACAATTTTGTAYTKAATGGTYACARAGTAYTAGATTGTTGATTGTCTACGTTTGCATTCATGTAATAACATGCAGTTGATTTCATCAAGTTTAGATCTTGATTAATCTKAAATTAGATTTACAAACCCACTTAGCTTAACCTGATCTGCTAGAAATGTTGGTGGCACACTATATTGCTACAATGCGGTGTKATTTATAAGTTTTCRAATCTRTGCCAATAGATYCACARGGTAGYGCCTCGGTCAATTGTTGCTAGTTTGTAGTCATAGATCTARCTAGCTACATTKTCACATTTGTATCATTTGGAAGATCAAAATRAACACCAARTGGRGATCTTCCCAYTGGACTTGYCCGCARTTYTAACGGTCTTCTTGTACAAGAATGTGTTGAAGTWAATGCATCGGCACTSAACATGGTGTTGCTTAGGAAGATAAATTCTACTTGAAGTAGCATGCTATTCTTGTCAAGTTTGCAATCGATCTTCCTCCCTTTGTAAATCATGAACTCTCTATTTGAGAGTTTGAAAGTATGATCAATGCCAGAGTTGTGTTGTATGGAAATGCTCGTGGAGGGTTCCATTTTCTCAACTTAGACTTGCTTAACATAGTCCATCAAGCTTTGAACTCATCACCCTACTATCCTAAAGTTTGCATTGGTGTATTGCAACATTAGATCCTTCTTTTCAACCCTAGCCAACTTTTTGGTGTAGACATCCCTTGCTGGATTTACTTTAAAAAACTTCCTCTAAAATTTCACCAACACGAAGCCAAGACCTTAAGTTAGTGTTGTGATGACCATTCTTGAGGAAGATAGGAGTGTGTTGCCAGGAAAACAACCCTAAAACAGTCTCCTAATGCCCTCAAATCTCATGTAATGGAAATTGCATCTTGGCTCAATTAGACCAAGTGTGTTTATTCAAAAATGAAGTTGGTTCATCGAACTGGAAGCTCATTAATCATACAATAGGTAGTGACAATGCATGGTCCAACCATTCTCCACTGATATCCACAATTGAATTTCGAAATTCTCCAACTTGATCTTCTCGCTAGAAGATGAATGGTCAATAACGCAACACAATCAAATTGGTCATTGAAACACTACAAGAGAAAAGGGTGTTTTAGGTGAGTTTTTAAGTATAGTCCTAGACACAAGATTTTAAGTAATGATCTATTAGGAGATTTTCAGTAAAAATTTACTTAAAACACATGTATTTCAAGGCCGTCAAAGGGAAACTTGCCTTTTTTGCGATTATCAACCTTCAAAATTCCCAAGGCCAAATTATTTTTTATCATGAAGGTATGAGTCAATTTTGTTCGGAATTCAACAATAACTTGACAGAACTAGAGTCTCTTGAGAAGTCAGCAGCAACAGACAAGTTCCTCGACTTGATAACTGATAACATCCCTMCAAAGGCGAAATTGACATTATCATGCCCTACAACCAAGCGAAAACCCAAACTGGCATTAGACAAAATGGCTCCAAATAAAAGCCCAAAATTTGACGGATTCATTTACTAAATTTTACTAGAAATACCGGTAYATGGTCAATGTAGAGTTCCCAGCGATGATTCACAATCACTACATAACATTCTTCACTGGGTGTTATACCTCCTCCAAGGTGGAGGTATAATCCTTTGCTATATACCTAGGGGAGGATTTTAGTTATAATAGAAGCAATTTCATTGGCTAGTTTGGTTGTGAGAGAGTGGGTTGTGTCCTGATTGGTTGCTGGGGGGCCAAATTTTGAGGGAGCAAAAGGGACCCCCCAGTGAAGGTTAACCCCTCAGGGCCAGCTGCTTTCCAAGGTGTGCGGGCGTTGTGAAAAGCAAGTTGCAAAAAAAATTTTAGTGGGTGGACACAATGTCCGCATCACAATCTAACCGTACCGATGTAAACTACTGTGGTTGTAGGTTGGGTGAATATTTTTTGGKACTGATGCTCGAACGGGAAACACCCCATCAGAGAAGTAGAAAGATTAGCTCAATCGTTTGACTAATGGATATTGTACTGTACAACTTGAGAAAATGGCGGACATGAGCAATTGTGGAAGAATYGGGTTCTGAAACTTTCCAATTTGAATAAATCTGATATGATAGAAGGGTTGCACTTCGAACTTTGGGGGAGAAGTCAAACCATCTAGTGGCTTCAGGTGGAGAAAGGCAAAGTTGTGGGACCAAAAATCTTGCCAAAATCATAGGAAACTATGAATATTTTTTTGAAATTTCATATTTAGGGTGCTTGAAAATCCGATCGCACAAGTACTGCGATTATTGTTGTTCTACAACTGTAGTCTGAGAGCTATAGTAAATTTTGTTTAATTTCTTTTTGTTAAGGTAACTTCACACATTTTCTATAGTATGAGAGTTTTTTCGGGTTAACTTTCTATTGTTGGTAGTCTATTTCAGCTATGGTAGTATTATCATTTGTAGTTTTCAATCTATGGGATGAAGTCTATTGTCAGTTGAAGGTAGTTATAATTTAGGTGAAGAAGGTGGTTAAAAGCTATTGTCAGCGGAGGTGGCGATCAGACTGGTAGAGAGACCAGTGCTCCTGCGGTAGTGGAGGCCGGCAGTGGGTTTGAGCGATAGATTTAGTGCAATCAGTCTATAGTGCAGGAGCGAGTCTATAGTTGCTGTGTCAAGGTCTGTGAGTGGGAGTCAATAGCTTTTACCAGGTGGAGGCAGAGAACTGTGTAACTCAATTGTAATATCTTTCGGAATTGAAATACAAAGTGGAAATTCAATGGTAAATTGTGAGTGTGTGTATGTGTGTGTGTGATGGAGCATGGGCTGAATTGATTATTTATTTTAATGCTTGGTATTGATTGTATGTCAACTGGGTTGTATGAAATGGATTTGTTGAATTGGGATTAATTATAAAACCATTGTGTGTTATATCTGAATTGTTGATTTTCTATTGTATGTACGCCATATTGTGAGAGTCTATGGTAGTGCATGGGATTAATGTTGTGTGAACCATAGTGAATATGGTTGTTGGCTGTAGGTAGGTCTATAGATTTTATTTCGCAATTGTGCGTATGTGATGAGATGGATGTAGTGAAGTAAATCGATAGAATTAGTGAATGAGAGAGCATCCTATAGTTTTGAATTGTTGTATACCATTGAGAGTTCTATTATAACTGTGAGATTATTTGAGAGGACCGATTGGTGAATTTAAGAAAAGAAGATTTGGTGAATCAGTCGGAGTTAGAAGACATGCTGGGACATTGGAGCAATGGATGATGCAGTCAAGCCTTAAAAGAATCAATTGGAGATCATCTAGTGGCTGGATTGGAGAAAGCTAGAGCTATAGAAGAAGGATTCAAGAAGTGGCTAAGTTTTCCTGTCTCAATTATAATATAGCTATGGGTAATGTCTATGGTGAGAGTGGGATTGAGCATCTCCCTCTTTTTCTATTGTGCAATCCTTAGGAATTAACAACAATAGTCATCCTTAGATTTATTTATTGGCCAATTCCTTCCTCCCTGTGAACGAACTCTACTATAGGTATTTTCAATAGATTAATTTCTACCAAAATATCCATCTACAACAACCAAGAATTTTTGCAAAACTACTGTGCCAATATAAAATTGATTATGAATGTAGATCGTTGAAGGTGCTAAAAATTTCGGATGGAGGTTCCAAAGCCGAAGGTTGATTGGGTCGAGCTCTGTTGTAGACTTGTAGCACTCTTGACCCGGCCAACTGCCAGTGGAAACCCATCACCACGTTGTACACGAGCTTGGGTCCCGCCTCTTGTGCGCGCAAAATTCTACGAAGTCTCGGGCTTCAACTTCAAATTCGTGCTCAAAAATCCAAACCCGGAGAAAGACACCATTGTAAGCCAACGCATAGCTACTCAGACCCTACTATCGAGCACAATGTGTGACAGAAATCGCCGTTCAAAAAAATATAGAATTGTCTTGTAAATAACAAAGCAGAGCTTTAGAAAAACCGCATGATGTGGGAAAAAAATAAATTGCAGTGACTTCAAAATAGTTCATGGTAGATCTACTCAAAGCAGTTCATAGTCGCTATAGAATGAAATCAAATGGATAAATGCCAATGCAAGCACACCACCAATCTAATTCCCAGCAAGCTAGGCAAGGTAGGTAACTAAGGCCGGACTGTAGTGCCCCTCCAACGAGCAATCGATATTCATGTCAGAGAAGTCGCTGCAGGTCACCTTCAATGGCGGGGACAGTGGTGGTGCGTCTAGGGCGATCAAACTTTGGAGGTTTCCTACACAAGCCAAACGATCCCGCCTTCATCTCAATACCATGGCAGCATACTGAGCTTGTGTGTGCACCTTGTAATAGCAATCACTATCACACATATAAGCGCAGTTGCAACCTGGACAGAAGCGATTCATGACCTTCCCACAGATCTTACACTTCTGGCATTGTTTCTTGCCCTTGCCAGTAGGGTAGTGGATGCCTTTATTCTAGACGTTGAACTCGCCGCAAGTACGGCCTAGCTTCATTCAGTGATCACACAACCAAGAGGAAATCTTACACTAATATTTTTCTCTCTCTATTGGCTTCTCTAATCCTGCTTCCTGAACATGTTCTTTGTACAGAATATAGGAATTTCCAATTGAAGAATCTAAAACAAAGATGAGAGGCTTGTGCCACCATTTCTTTGTTTGGAGTTGGGCTAAATACTATGCACCCAAACGAGAGCACCCACAGCAAGATGGTTTTAAGATCATTATTTTGGTAAAATCTCTTTATCACTATGCCTATGCACGCAAAAGAGAGCACCCACACCAATATTGTACTCTATGTTGATCCACAATATCAACACCCCTCATGTGCTTTTGATACTCAAGGAGTATAGGACTAGTATAAAAATCCTCTTGCTTGCTACCAATCCACCGCTTACAAGTAAGCCACTCAGGTGCTACCAGATCTACTGATGTGCTAATGAGAAAGATTGGTTGAGCATCCTGCCAAACAATCACAGACATCTGCTTTGAACAATGCATTTTGGTTAACAATGTTCCTCGTATCAGTTCACCGTCCACATCATATTGCTTCAAAATTGAAGGCATGCCGACCCGCCCCCTCTTCACAGTATCAGTGCCCCAAAACCCGTGACTTAGTAGTATATCGAGTAATTTAGGTGAAGTAAAGAAATTGTCGGTTACAATTATATGACCGCGGTGACTAAGGTTCTCAGTCAGCTCTAAGACAACTCATTCGCCTTGATCGATCTCTCATTCTTCTCCCCTAGCACCTAAATAGACTTGTAGATTCCAAATGTATCTAGACTGAGAGTTAGCTGCACACCAAATTTTCATACCATACGGGACTGGGTTTGCAGGCATATATTGTCTAAAATCACAAAAATGACCTTTATATTTTATCATAATCTCGTCTACTATAATATGACGTTCACAGTTGTAAAGCGATTGGCTGATTTTTACAAAGTCTTCTATCAGCCAACGGACCTTCCCCAGTTTATCGTAACCTGAGGTACCTTTAGGAATCAATTTCGCATTGTCTACTAGATGAATACATCATAAAATCGCCTCGAATCAGTCTCGGGTTAATATAGACTTTATGACACGAGAACCGAATAAAGCTTGTTTTTCCCAATAAGATCGTATTTTTGGCAATTTTTTTAGACCCATGTATAGAAGGATGCCCATGAATCCTTTCAACTCATCTGGACAAATGTCAAACCAGTACTTTCCCCCATTTAGCCCTCTTTTCATCGGTTTTCTAGCTACTTGTTTTGCTTATAAGTTTGTTTGATTACAGATTTCCTTCCAAGTCTTATCAGGCCAAAAATATTTGAAGGGTTCATGTAGGACCATCGGCTTTCTAAAGGTGCGTCTAATTGGACCAAGACTCGGACCACTAAAATTATCTCGACTCTTTTCTAATTGAGTCGAAGTCTCTTGCCTGTTGGAATCGTCATATCTGTGACTAAATGACAACGACTCAAAAGACACACTTTCAGCCTCTGGTATGGCATTAAAATCCTCTGGAACCACCCAATCTGAATTATCTGAATCTGAAGATCCCATGTAGTCACCATACCGCCCAACCCATTCGGCGCCTAACGATTCTTCTTTTGAGCAGCAATCAGAGTTGATGTTAGCAAGCCCCAGATATCCGGGATAGTCGCAATGTACAGTCGACTGAGGCTTTTTCTTTGGATTTAGCTCCGATACTTCGACGCCCTCCATAACTTCGTACTGTGTAAGATCTGCCGCTGTACCTTGAGCTAGTTGCATCGGTAAATCCTCCGTTTCTTCCTCACTTGGACATGAAGTCTTCTTTTGGGGCTCTGTTGGACCACCGCCAACCAATCGACATTCATGCACGGACACTGCCTGATGTCTGAGGAATCCTTCAAAAAAGACCATGTATGTGGGCTCTCTTGTAATTTTGTGAACAAAGCGGCGGGTTACCTCTCCAACAAAAGTCTGATCCTCATACGGGATTGGATTATATTGAAAGACATGTTTGTGCACTCGAACTTGCATACCAATAATCTCATTGCTAGAGGAGGAGTGGCTGTTGCAACTCGTATACCAATCTCCATAATCTTTTCCTCCACTTCCAATTTTCTTGGCAGACCCACAACTACAATGTTCTGCCTCCTTACAATCTATATGAACATCCTTCTCTTCTCCCTCTGTTTCTATCAAATGTTGTGCTTCTGGCAAAATTCGAGCAGCTCCATGCGATTGAAAAGCTTGTGGACTCATAGCCCATGTCGAAGCTTCCCCTGAAGCCAATGCATTTGGAGATTATTCTCTATTGTCCTCCCAAATTTTTTGAACAACATGACTCCCTGCTTCAGGGCGAGGCCTCAAATTCTCAAAACCCGTGGTGATCGATCAGCATGTATCAAAATTGGTGGCCTTTTCCACCCCTCTAGTGTTTTCACATACTCTAGAGGCATAACAAAATCTCGCAAAATGTCCTCTTCGGCTTGACCCCATCCCCTTCCTCAACCACCTCTTCCCCGACTCCTCCCACGGCCTTGCCCTCCACCACCACGACCTTTACCCCGACTACCATGTCTTTTCCCACCTCCCCCGCCTCCTTCTGCTCCTCCATGTAGCCCTTCAATCTTTGTGCCAGCGAGTTAATCGCCAACCTCCACTAAGTTCGTCAGCTTCATTTTTTTTCTTGGAGCTCGTGGCTTTCGTGTCTGCTTCTCCTTCTCCAACATTTGCTTCACAGTGATTGCCATGTCACGGGGCTGCAAATTGATTGGCTTGCCGTTTGGTCCCAACTGCACCTCGGATGTGTGCACTACCATCTTTGATGTCGTTTGGAGCTGTAGGGAGCCTCCGCTCTTCAGCAGTGGGCCAAAGTGGTTTCTCCTTCCCTCTTGAATCTGGGGCAATGGCACGTTGTCAATCTTTGAACAAATTTGGCGGGGTCTCGTTTGATGCTTGACTCTCTCTTGGATCTTTGGGACCCGCTCCATCAATCGTTTCTTTGCAACCGCTCTGCTTAGCTCCTTCAGTGACATTTGGGACGACATCTTCACAATCAGGCCAAATCCAATGTGAAAATTCGGTCACCATGCCTGGAAAATCTACTTTCTTTGTAAACCCTAGCACATCGGCAATGTGCCTGTAAAACAAGTATCTCCACTCTTTTGCTGTAGGGTTTTCAGTAAGCAGCCTATTCTTGGATGGCAACGGTAGATTTCGCAAATGTTTTTGACTCAAGCAATTGAGCACACTCACTCTCTCAAATTCAGACCTCTCTTCTTCTACCATACGATTGTCAATCAACTCGGCCTCCTCCTCCAAGTGATCGAGGAAGATTGCGGGAGCCATGTGCCTGTTTATGTATCCATTCTACTCCATGCAGAAGTACAAGGTGAGGCTTAGCAGCAAATCTTTGGCCGGAGGCGCAAATTTCTCAAAACTTCAAAACGAGAAGTTGTGAAACTTCTTCAATTTGCATGAATACAATGTAAGAAGGCGATCCTCTAGTAATGCTCGCCACTTCTTCCACTCATGGCGATGGTTGTCCCTCCGTCTGATTGTGACCACGAGGTGCTTGGGCCCTGGCGACGCCCAAAAAAACGACCTCCACTACCAAATCCTACAGCGCGTGCCCAATCCTTTGCTCTTTAGATTATTTTATTTGCCCGCAATTTAGGACAAGCACGCAAAATATCAGCAGCATTGCCCTCCAATGAGCGTCCTCTCCCTAAAATCCCAATGGCCTTGACTTGTAGGGTAGGTCCTCGCAAACGGACCACCAACGACCGCCTRGCCAAGCCCAAATTGGTGCCAAAACCCAAACCTGGAGAAGTGTCTGGTGACTGACTCCAAAGATGTCAGTTGACGTCATAGGTTGTTGGTCTTTTGATGGCAGAATTCGCAAGAGAATACAAGCTTGATTATACCTCCTCCGATCAATCTATCTCTCAACATCAAGTTGTTCAAGCAATTGTTGATCAAGAAATTGCGCTCGAAAATAGACTTCAAACCCAGCATGTTCTTCTTTGGTCGCTTAATGATCCCTAAACCCTAACACGACCTAAATTTCATCCCCAAAATGCTGAAGGCAATTTTTGCCTCCTCCGGCCCTGAGGGGTTAAGAATATTATGTAACAGCTCCTTCACCAATCACCATGGGATTGACCAAGGGTACCATTGCCTTGATTCATAGGGGAGGATTCAAGGAAGAAATTGGTAACTGGAGGCCAATCAACCTACTTAATGTAGGATATAAAATTTTGGTGAAAGCTCTTCAGAAGAAACCACAACCAATCTTAGCGGCACTGTATGATTGCAAAAATGGTCTGTCTCATTTGACATTACATTGAAAGTGATGGAGTTGCCATCAGTTATAACTTTTGGAGCATGAAGCCAATTTTCTTGAATTTTTTTTTATTAAAGATGACTAACTTGATAGTAATGAGATTCCTTAATTTCTAAAAATATCCAAAAAAATTCTAACTAAATTTCAATTTAGCTAATTTGCCACACTTTGTGATTAAGGGTTTTTAGTATTGTGGAACACTCAAAATTAATGATGTAGACTTGAAATTTTTGTGGGCTATTTTTACACTAGAGAGGCATGTTCGTACCAAAAATAACTTAAAGAGAACATTCTTTTATGTCCTCAACGTTCTTGCAAATAGGTCTCCCTTGCCCATGCAATTTTGACCATTGAAAATGGTTTCAAGATCATTCTTTTGGTGAAATCTCTTTACCATAAAGTCTTCCCAAATTGCTAGTTTTTAGTTGTTTTTTAATATTTATTTTCCTATTTTTTACAAACTAAAATGTAAAACTACAATGAAAATACCTATTTTCTTGTAATTTTGGATTTTTCTATTTCACCTACTTAGAGAAATTTTCTATGCTTTTCCTTCTTAGGGTACCTTCTTCTTGAAGGTGCATACATTGAACATGTTTTTCAAATTTTTAAAAAAAATTCTAATTAAAAACACTAGTAGAAAAATTCAGTTTTTCTATTGATTTGGTCGCGTTGATCCGATCACTTTTTGACATAAATCTGTTGAATTCAACAAATTTCTGTCAAAAAGTGACTGGATCAACGGTACCAAATCAACAGAAAAATTGAATTTTCTACTAGTGAAAATGTTTCCAAAAGAAAAAAATGAGTAGTATTCAAAATGAGACAAAAAATGGCAAGCCATTCTTGGAATGCCCCCACCACCCACTGACCAATCAACATCTAGACCATCCAAGTACATCCTTAACAATACATTCTTGCTTCACAAATCAATTCTTGGGCCAAGGAATCTGTTTAGGAAGCTATTCTATTGAAGTTGGATGTCTAAAAGGCTCACTTAAAGGCATAGGACACATTTCATCTCCCCTTCTTATTCAAAATTCTCAAAACTATGGGGATTCCCCCAATATTTATAAGCTTTGTCAAACTCCTATTTGGCAATGTTGAATGCTCAATTAGCATAAACGATAATGACACCAAACCTTTCCTAATATTGAAGGGAGTCCAATAAGGATGTCTCTTGGCTCCTATTTATTTTTGTTCATAGGTGGAAGCCCTTAATGTTTTCACCAAACGTTTGATGCATGAAGGCAAGCTAATAGAAACYACTCTATCAACTATTGTATCTTAGCAACTTATCRATCAGTTTGCCRTYGACGTCTACTTCATGATCATGGATGAAGAGAAGTATTTCGATCAATTGTTGCATCTCATTRACAAATATGGACTAGCAATAGGACTTTGTATAAACTAACCAAAGAGTCTAGCATATAGGATTTCAATTGAATTGGCCCTCCAAGGCTCTCTCATATCAAGTGCCCTTGGGCAATAAAACATCAGATGTCCAAATTACTTGGATTGCCTTTCGGAATTGATTTGAAGACAACAGAAATTGATGAATTTTTCCAGCAAAGATAAAAAAAACTAGTGTACTAAACTAGTATTCACTTACCAATCTTTGGCCATCTAAAATGTTATTGTCAACTCCATGTTTCTCAACACCTTGTGGTATTTTATAGACATACGGGGGTGGATCACTTTCCATTATACTAAAACTCTACACTTTGATGCAAGATTTTCTTTGCTTGGGCTCCTCACATTGTAGGTCACGGTGGGTTGATTAGACTACTGTGCTTCTCGACTTGTTGGAGGCCTTAAACTAATTGATTCATAAGAAGCTCTCCACACCCTAATGGCAAAATTGGTCTTCAAGGCTATGGTTCCAAACTCATCCAACTTCCAACTTTTCTAAAGTACAGGCTACTCCAATTTAGGCCTCAAACACAAGGAAACTAGCTTGCAATGACACAATGGCCCCCGCTTAACAAGTTATGTTCACAAAAAAGTTCCAAAGCATAGAATAGGATCATTTGGGCATAGAGGCTAATCAACAGACATATCACCACCCAAACCCCATATAATTGCAAGGAAGTTCTTCATCCTTGTGGTGAACAACCTCTTCATTCCTGCAAGAAACCACGGCTTCTTTACAATTGAAACAAAGTGGCACTACTTATATCAAATGGGATGGGGCAAATTCAAGACATTTGGGACRAATCATCACTAGCATTCTTACCTTGGAACACGACAAGAGATCAATTAGAGATGCACCTCTCTGAAGCCCCCACCTGCAACCAAATGGTAGCCTCAATCCCGGCAACATGGATCCACATACTTACTACCAACAAACTCGTCACTCACCAAGGAGAATACATCAACATGTTTACTAATGAAGTTAATCTGCTCTTGGAATTGGTATTTGTCACTAACGCCCAATTCAAGCCCCGCTTGACATGTGGTTATTAGTCCATTGATCTCCCTCCTGGCCAGACAACCTTCACAACGGGCCAACTTATTTCAGCTCTCAGAGCCCTTTCTCTACCAGAAAGTCCAAACAACTAGTTACTTTCAAAGTGGTTCAAGTGAGTCAAAGTCGTGAAAATAAAGATGGGTCCCTTTCTTTACATGGAAATAGTCACAGAGCTTCTAATTAACCCTAACAAATGGTCTTGTGGGGATTTGGAACCTCTTCAATCATACACCACAAAACTCGGTCATCCTTGTTGACTTATCGCATGTAGCTCATTAAGCCAATCCATGAAAAGTGAAATGGGATGCGCTACTATGACGGGTTACAAACTCGTTGGGGTGAAGTGTGGAACAAGTTACGACCTCAGAAGGATGCGGACTTCATCTAGTCTATCTATCATTGCGCATTAGCTGCTTATTGCTAGAGGAATTTAAGACGCATGTGATAGTTTTAGTTTGTGATATAATTTGTTTTCATCATGAAATAATCATTTGTATGCATATATTTTGAACCTAGTTTTAAAGGACTTTCAAATATGTGAATGAGAGTATTGTCATTAGACATCAAACTCAAATTGGAGATTTTGGAGGCATAGTGAATTAACTTTGGCACTTCATGCTCGACTACATTATTCATGTATAGCTATTAATTGTACTTTCACCGCTAATAAAGTGAAAGGAAACTCTACACTTTGTCTTGTTTGCATTACTTTTGATGTTTTCCTAAAATCATAAAATATTTTGAAGGCGTTGCCCATCAAGACAACATTCATATGATTCATTAACCCCTAAAGTCCCAAGGCCATTTTTCTGTCAAAAAACACTCAAAACTGCTATTTTTGTTGAATTCACCTAAGAAAACAAAAAAATTATTTTTCTTGAAATCTAACCATAGGATCTTGTACTTCACTTGTCTTGGATCATGTAGTAAAAACTTCATGGAGTTTGACCGTATAGATTGTAAGATATCAGCATTCAAAGTGGAAAAAGAAAGCTTTTTTGAACATTGGCTTGCAATTTCAAATGACTTTGACCGCCATTTGTCGAAATGTTTTGCACTACAAACTTTTAATTTAAAAAATTTTATGTTGAAGAATTGAGTTGAAAGTCTAGAAAACAAAATTCAAAAAACACACACTTATTTTCAATCTTTAAAAAATTATTAAGTAGAAGTAGGTCCAAGATTGAAAGAAAAACTAAATGGTTAATAGCTCTAAGATGGGATTGAAACACAATAATCCCAATAGTGAGATTGTTCTAGAAAGTAAACTTCACCTTGTCCAACAATGTTTTTTTTGAAAAATTGTGAAAATTGCATTCAGAAATGAATCCTACAAGTTTTATTTTTCAAGATGATGCTTAGATTGCTCGAAAAACAAGATTGTCCATAACTTTTTCATTACTAGTGCAAATAGAATGAATCAAAGCTTCACATGTGGACAAAAATATATTATTTCAAAAAAAAAAAATTTAATTTACTTTTAAAATTTTGAAAATTTGTTTTTATTGCCCGCCGAGTTCAGTTCTGGGTTTTTTGTAGTATAACTTTCGCATTCAGGCACCAATTGAAATAAAATTATATTCCCACAAAGCTAATCAGTTTTTCTATGTTATGAGAAAGTTTTAAAAAGTTTCATAAATAATCAAGGTCACAGGAACATGTCCAAAATCCAATTTGTCCTTTGAGGGAACAATGGGACTTTAGGGGTTAAGATGAAATGCATAAAGAATGTATATTTCAAGTGATTTGCAATGACATGATCTATTAAAAATTTGGGTGCCAAAACTTGGATTGTAATACATTAAAGATGTGATACATTGTTATCAATCACAATATTTTGATTCCATCTATTGACCTACCTGTAGTTCTCAAATTTTTTAAATTGTTGGCTATTTGGACTTAGTGGTGTAAATAGGGTTTAAATTAGTCTATTTCCCTTCATAGTGTGTCAAAGAGATATAAATCACACAGTAAGGCTAAAAGACGCGTATTAGATTTGAAAAGCGCTAATAGACTAGGATTTGAAATAGGACAAACAGCTTTGAACTCTTTCGGTGGAAAGTCACAACTTTTCTTTCATCCTTCTTTTTGAGACTATGTCTAAATGTCCATTAGTTTTTTGATGTCTCTTAAAATTTGTATAGAGTCCAGGTGCTCAAGCATCATTTTTTATACACAAATAATTTGTCGCCAAATCTATTATCAATATATGTATATTTTGACTCATTTGTCTTTGTGAGCTAATAGGCTCTAATCTTCAACCTCAGAGGTAGTGAGTGTTGTCGAATTGTGTTAATTGCGTCAAATTAGCTTAGGAGGTCATCCCAATCAATTTGATTCATTGAATTAAAACTGTGCTTGCGAGATTGTGACTTGTGAGCATTATTGTTTGTGTAAGTCCAATCAAATTGGATTTTGTAAGTCTAATTAGCTTGGGAGGATATCCCATTGTTGTATGTCTAATTGCGTGTTTATGTATGCGCAAATTGCTCCAGTAGAGTCAAATTGAGTAGTGAACTAAACTATCAAATGAATATAAAATCAAATTACATTGTATGTGGGAGGTTATCCCCATTGTCTTGTGATGAATTAAATTGACTTTTAAAGCAATGAATGCTTGGTGAGTTGAATTGTATGATTTCAGTCAATTCTATGATACAAAACCAATTGTCAATTGAATTAATTGGATTTCTGTTATATCATGTGAAAGGGAGGGTATTCTGAGTTAATCCTGTGTCAATTAAGCATAGTCTGAGTAAGACTTTGTCTATAGACTAGGAGGTTATCCCGAGAGACTAAGTTTAATTGGCTATTGAATTTGAGTCTTCAGCCAATTATCTGAGAGAGCACAAGTTCAGTCAAATTGTGATTGGATGTCTTTCTGGATTACTGCAAATCTAACTTACCGAACCTAATACATATGTGTGTAGTATAGCTAGTAGCTACTAAAATTTGTTAAATAAAATCTAATTATCTAATTGGCAGGCAGCCATTGTGGAATTAAGATTCAGTTTGAAGACTATGAACCAACTTGTCTAAGTGTTTTGTATATACAAAATTGAATAGACTAATTAATTCTTGAGGGAGGGTATCCAGTGAGAGTAAATTGACTTTTCAATTGAGAATATTAAGCTAATTGAAAGTAGTATAAAATTGAAGTGACAAATAATTTATTGTGAGCTAGTTGTCATGTTTTGAGTCCAATCTAGTTGCAGTGAACGCAATCTGTGCGTGTGGCTCAGACAACTGGTCACAATAGGAAGCCAAACCGAGAGTTGAGTGGACGGTCATAGGTCTATTGTTCATTTGGCTATAGGTCCTGAGCCCATAGCCTTGTGGTCATAAGTTAGAGTCAAGACGAATTGACCCAAATACATGCAAACAAAGGAAAGCCAAATACTAAGCTAAAGTGCATGGAGCATTCGCAAAGATTTAAAAAGACTCCATGAATGTTCTTTTACCATTCATGCTTTACATACTGGACAAATTATTAGAGAATACGGTTCTAATATTCACATTCTAAATTTGTGATTAGGCTAGTAAATAGAGTACAACTCAGAAGAGAGAAAGAAAAGAGGATTTGATTAATGAATTGTTTCCCTAAAAGTTTATTATATTTCAAAGTATATAAATTGGCCTTTTGATTACGTTGATAGTACATGCATTTTGCACGACAATTTGACAAACACAAGAATATATGACCAGAAGATTTGACACAAACCAACCACTATATAGGACCGATATTGCATGTCATGGTGTCTATTATATATAGCATTGAGGTTAGACTGTGATTATTTGACCATGAGTGAGGGTTGCTATTTATCCCTTGAACTAAGCCTAATTTAGCCTAGATAAGTATCTAATCTACGAAAACAAGTGACCTTAGTCGATACGATAGACTGATTTGCCTTTCCTTGTGGAACTACCTCCTATATTATTTGCCTTGGATTTTGTCAAATAGATCAAATTCACATTAAACTACCAAAATCCTTTTGCAATTTTGTTTAAAATTTTGTATTTTCACAAGCTTACTTGGCAATTAAAACAATTGAGTGTTGTTGTATAGTTTCACATCTACGATTATTATTATTATGTCTTCTAATGAAATTTAATGAATATTTTCATAATTTATTAACATTACAAAATCTTTAGACAATTATAAAATACTTTACTTTATGGACATCTAATACATCATGTAATTGTTTTTTGAAATACATGGACAATTTCCATGGAATGGAAAAAAAATACTCAGAACTAGAAGGAAGCCCTTCATGAATGTTTTAACATTTCTTTGAATTTCTATCTTTTTAAGAATTTTCCACAACCAAATGACCAAGAAAGATTGTCGAGCAACACAGCAAAGTGCATCGCTAACCTACATGGCTACACCAAGACGGAAATGGTTTCAAAACTCAAAGGAACTACTACCACTTAGGTGGAGTTTCCCATATTGGAATGAAATAAATGCCAATTCATTTGCAAATGTGATCTTTTACCAAAAGAATTGGTTTGGAGCTAGATTTTGTTGAAGCACTAGAGAAAATTGGGTGCTTTGTCTTGATATAAGGTGCACAACTTGATAGTCTTGAGCCACGCCACACATACGTGGTTAACAACGGCTTTTCATAACACTTGTTCAAATTTCTAGGGTGGCCATGGATTGTAGTTGAAGCAAATGGCATTGCAGTTCAACCAAACAATCTAGATAATTGATCCTCTAAAAAAGGACAACATTGGAATGACTTTCTTCAAGCAATGTAGAAGCTTGGAATCCAAGAAGCATAGCTGCCACATGAAGGACGTCCACTTTCTAGCTGTTGGAGAGATGTACATAGATTGATATAATATTGAGAGTGTATAATTCCAAGCATGGCATTCAAGTTTTGCAATGGTGAAATCTATATATGATTGACTTGTCAACACCATCTTGATAATTCTAACAAATGGTTGATATGTTTGGGTTTGTAACCTTCTAAATGTAGTTCATTGGCATCTAAAAGAAATTTTTTACTGTTTTTGTATTTTGTGTGATTTTTAGACTTGATATTTAATTTTATGAAGATATTTTACTAGCATTTTTTTTCTAACATGAATGTTCTACCAACACCTACATTTGTGAAGAGCATTTAAAGTAAAATACAACAATTATAATTTTTCAGAATTTTCTAATTTAGCTCATATTGTAAAAGTACATTTAAAAAATTTGAATAAATCATTGTTTGGGGCAATTTATCTTGCTTCATCTCAAGCTTAGAAAGACAAAGAAACTAGAATCACATTTTGTATGTTTTTACAAGGATGAAAGGCTCATTTGGTCTCTGTGAAAATACCTAAAAACAATGAAAATTAATCACATTCTACGTGATGCAATTGTTAAACATCTATTTGAATTAAAAAGATAGTTTTAGAATACATGTTTTGTCCCCCCCATTTTCAAAAATTTGAAGTAGGGGGAAAACTTGATGATTGCCATATGCCCAATGTGCTTTAATTTGCATCATTTCCATTCCTTTTTTTTAAACATGACATTCTTTTTTTTGCAAGACTCCTTTTTTTGCAAGACAAGTGGAATCGTTTCCTTGCAGTGGATGTTCATGTTTCAAGATAGCGTTCCTCAATGTAAAACTTGTCATTTAAAACGAAGGGACCATGAAGGGCAATCAATTTGTTTAACGGTCAAGTATTTGATCTTTGTTGCTAAAAAGTTGTAAATTTTATTTATAGAAAGATAATATGGTTTATTACAATAATTACAAAGCAAGAAATACAAAACATATATCTCCTAAGAAAGTCTTTTAAGTAAGAATTTACAGGTCTTTTGAGTAAAATTTTACTTAAAAGACATGTGTTTTTAGTAAATTCTTACTTAAAAGACTCTTTATAGGTCAACACTTAAAATCTTATCTCTAGGACTATACTCAAAACACTCCTTTCTCTTCTAGTGTAATGTTCTTCTACCATTTGCAACTAGTGTAAAGTACTCCATTGTAAATATTTGATTAATATGATGATTACCATTGACTCATTGTATGATGCTAACACTTATTTATCACTGTAGATGTTTGCCACTTTGTCCAAATAGTGRTCACCTAGAATTGATTGTATGATGTTGATGCTTGTCTACTATTGTAAATACTCACCTAACATGATGATCGGTTGTGGAATGTTGATGTATGCCACCTTGACTAGTAAGTGTTGTTAATATTTGCCTAACATGATAATCACACTTCATAGTATGATGTGATGTTAATGTTTGCATATCATTTGTAATCAGTATCAAGCACTCCTTTATAGACTATACTAAAGAAGAGACAAASAAAATTCATGATATTTTCTTGGAAGGTGATACTTTTTAATTATTCTTGCTGTAAAATATGAACACCTATTACAAAAATTGTCAAAATATCAACACCTAAAAAAACATGAATGATTAAAGACAATTGACCATAAATAGGGAAGGCCATGAGTGGTGAAAAAAAGAATAAAAAATAGGCAGTAACCCATATCCATCTTATAGGATGCAGCTATTTTCAACCAAGGCCAAGAAAGATTTCCAATCAAAGCTTGGAATGTGTTTTCCTCCTTTTCAAGGTTGGGATTAATAAGGTCATGACACATGTTAGAAGTAGTGATCCAAAAAGTAATCTCTTGAATGACTGATATTAGAAGAGTCTAAACATTGGCTATGGGTTAGAAGCACCTTTTGGCTCCCAAAAATCACAATAATTTCAATTTAAAAAATAAAATTATTAAAAATCTCCAATTCCCATATTTCCTATCCTTCTACATGGGAAAAATTTGGATTGCCTCATACTCCTCATGATTTGTTTCCAAATTACTTAAGTGATTGGATATGGGTGGTTCTACCTAAGAGGAAGCTAGTAATAAAAAATCATTGAAGTACCACCATTGTGGGGCTCAGTGTACCAATTTTAACATGATGTGCTTCATTTATGAGTGACCCTACAATCAATTATTGATGCTTTATTCAAAATGCAATTCAAAAGTAGCTATATTTCTAATTTTGGGTGGAATACTCTACTTCCAATTCAACAGGATTGTTTGCCATTTTTTTCTACTTACAAAAACACACATAATATAACTATTATATTCAAACTCATAATAATTTTTTGTGTAATTCCAATAAAGTAGATGTGCCCATGTCTACACTGGCATCCAATTCCATCTGGATGTATCAAAGGAGTATATTTGAAAAAACAAATGAAATGTGCTCCACTAGTTTATGAAGAAAGAAATCTCATGTGGACAGGAATGGGTATATCTCTGGTGCAAATTTATAGTAGAATGTGCTTTTGTAACTAAGATTTGTCWAGACCACTATCATTTTTGTCTTTTAGTTAGCTTTTTCAGAAGTGATTGCTCTTCTTTTCTTCTTTTCTAAATTTGAGCTTTCTTGTACCCACTCAAAGTGCTTTTGGCTTTTGTAGAGTTATATACTCACGCGGGGCAATTGTATAGGACTACTGACAACGTCCTTACTACCACTGAGGTGGGTACACAAAAACCATCACAAGTTGGCACTTTGCCTATTTACCATTATTAGTTTGGTTAGATTTTCACATTGTCTTGTTGTCAAGTGAAAAGAGGTTCCAACGACCAAAGAATGCAACATCTGGATACAATATGTAAAAGTTATGATGGGTCAAAGTTTGGTTCTATAAGCCTTTCTTCCACATAGGTACATAGTTGATTTTGGAGATGTACACTGCCTGAAGATGACGATGAAGATGGCAGTTTTAAATCTGGGGCAATTTTGGCAGATGTGGCATTCTACAAAATGCTTGATGGCTTGAAATCTCTTGAATCATAAAAAAGACCAGAAACTGCTCAAACTAACTGTACCAATTTAATGTAACAAAAATATAGTCTGGCAAATTTTATGAAAACGTCACTCCTCACTGGCAGAAAACAGCTTTGCAATTTGGAATCACTGCAAGTCATCAAGGCAAAGCCAAATGGTAACTTACTTACATACCTTAACTTTGACTCCTTTGCTTTTGTCCAACTCCTTTGCTTTTGTCCAACTCCTTTGGGGGGTTGGTTGTCGTTCTCTTTTCTGAGGGTGTGATGGAGGCCATCTGTTTGAGAAAAAGAAAATTAAAAATAGTTCTACGTACAAAAAATGAGCTCGAGTGAGTTACCCACACTGCAATTGAAGTCCATGGTTGGGTCAATGTTTAACGCCAATAAGGTGCAACACCGACAATTTGCAACAGTATTTTTTTTGCTTTCTTTTTTTGTCTTTTTTTTATTTTTTGAATAAGATGGACGATTCCCATTGAAATAAGAATTTGCATCATTCGGTTTTAACCCCTGAAGTCTGAAGGCCTTTTTTCGTTAAAAAGAACATAGTACAAAGGATGAGCTCGAGTAAGTTGAGCTCTAGTTGCACTGCAACTACTTGGGAATCAAAGTTAAGTGCCAATTCAATGGAAATCGTGCATGTGTTTCAAAAACAAGTTTAGAGCCAATAAGGTGCAACACTAACAATTTGAATAAATTTTACCCCCTAAAGTCTCAAGGTCTTTTGCCATTAAAAACCACTACAAATTGCCATATATATTGTAAAGAGAAAAAAGACTTTTAAAATTGTTTTTTTTGTGTATATCTAACCATAGAGTCTTGTATTGCATATTTGGACTAGTATAAAATAATTGTGGAAGAAATTTCAAGATATTTGCATTTGAAGTAAAGAAAAAAATATTTTTATACCTTGCTTGCCTAGAATTTTTGGCTTGAAATCTTCTTGACGTCAAATGTTTGCACTATTGATTTTGATTTTCTAACTTTTTATGCTAAAAATTGAGTTATAATCTAGGGAAAAAAATAAAAAAAGACATTTAATTTTCACATGTTAAAAAAATTGTTAAATGGAATTAGTTTCAAGATTGAAATAAAAACTAAACCATAAGTAGCTCTAGCTTGAAGTTGAAATTGAAACACAATGATCCGAATTGTGAGATTGTTCTAGCAAACAAATTTAACCCTCTCTAACAATATTCTTTTGAAAAAAATGTGAAAAATTGCATTCAAAAATGAATAATTCTATAAGTTAATTTTTCAAGAAGATTCAATTTTGATTGCCCAAAAAAAAAGATTGTTCCTAACTTTTTCATCACTAGTCCACATATAATGAATCAAAGCTTCAGATGTAAGGAAAAATAAAATCTTTGAAAATAATTTAAACTAAAAAATCCGTTTTTTTGTGATACTTTTGGGTTGCCCTTTGAGTTGCTTTTTGGACTCATAATGGCATAATCTTTGCTTCCAAGTATTGATTAAAACAAAATTATATTCTTTGAAAGCTAATCAATTTTTCTATCTTTAGAAAAGATCCAAGAATCATGTCAAAAATTGAGATCATACAAGCCTATCTAAAATTCTAAGAGTTTCAGGAAGGACTTTGGAACTTTAGAGATTAAAACATTCATAAAAATGCCTCAATTGGAAACTTGGCATCAACATTCTTTAGCTTGATTCAACTTTGTGGAAAATGAGAGAATATCCAATTTTTGGAACTCAAACCATTGGGTAGGTAGTTCTATTAGTTCCATTAGACATATAAATTTTCAAAGATAATGAAGGTGCTTGACACACCTCAAAACATCTTGTACCAAAAGTTGTCCAAAAAATAAATACAAGTGAAAAAATCAAATTTTCTTTTGAAGAACTTGGTTTTTGGAAGAATCAAAATCCCAATGGTCAACACAAAGCTTTCCTTCTTTTAATCCTAAAGTTCCAATGTCCCCTTGGGGAAAAATTGGATTTTAGGCCAATTCCTATTGTTTCAATATGATTTTTGAAGCTTTTTTTTTAAGATAGAAAACATTTCAATTTTTGAAAAATATAATTTTTATATCAATTGGTATGAAGAAGCAAAACTTATGGAAAAATAAGCCCAAATTTTAATTTGGGAGGTAGAAAATATACCTTACAAAAAAATTAAATTTTAAATTAATTATTTTCTCATATATTTTATTTTTATCTACATAGGAAGCTTTGATTCACCCCATTCAAATTTTTTATTTTATGGACAATCTTATTTTTCAAGCAATTATCACATCTTTTTGAAAAATTAGATCGTAGGATTCATTTCTAAATTCAATTTTTACAAATTAAAAAAATTGTGAGGTTAAGATCTCTTGGTAGAAAAATCTCACCATTGAAATTAGCGTGTTTCAATTCCATCTTAGATCTAAATTTAGTTTTCCCTTCAATCTTGAACCTAGTTCTAATCATCAATTTTTTAATAAGTGAAAACAATTCTTTTTTTAGATTCTCAACTCAAGTTTTCAAAATTCAAAATTCAATATTAATAGTGCAAAAAAATTTTAAGTTAAAAAGATTCAAAGCCTAAAAGTCTAATCAAGCAAGGTGCAAGAAAATTGTTTTCTTCAGTTTAAATGCAAATATCTTGCAATCTATGTGGTAAAGGTTTCTGAAACTTCTTTCACATATTCTTACATTAGCCATTGAAAGGCCCTTGGGGTCCTTCTATACGACTCGTATTTAGCCTTATAACTCTTTAATTGTGGTATAACATATGAATTGTAGTGCATTGTTATTTGCATACTATCGTGAACATTAATTTACTGTGTATTGTGAAGGATTTGCTCAACTTTTTTCTATTCAAATACCACTAAATACATAATATACTATACGGCCACAAAGGGCTTTCAAACCCTTCTAGGGTTAGCTTGGTACAAGGTCCTATGGTTAAATATTTCAAAAAACTATTTTTTAAAAGTTTATTGCTCTTTGGAATAGAAATGGTAGTTTTGAGTGATTTTTGATGGAAATGGACCTTGAGACTTTAGAAATTAGTGAAATACAAAAATAATTTAGAAAATTAAAAATGAATTTCACGAATTTATACAAGATTTTGTGCTAATGGTTCTAAAATGGCTCTAAATTATCATTTTTAGTGCATAGTGTGAGAATTGGATTCGTTTTTCATTTTCAACCACACAATATTTCTCTAYACTCACTAGAAAAAAAATTGTCCATCACAATTGGCTAAAAAGTGACTAAGTGTCTTATACAACTGTCCTGCAACTATAACCCTTTCAATTTGCACCAAATCTAAAGTCAATATTTTWCGTCATTATTTTACATGATTACTACATTGTTTTGATTGCCAAGTAGTCAAAGAATGAAGTATAGAAACTGTTTGTTGCAATGCAGTTGTAGAATGAAGTGTAGGTTTACAAGAGTAGTAATAAAGTTCAAATTTAGGATGAATGTGAGCTATTCTCCATCCAATATTCATCAAAATTGTCAATGTGGGCAAGCCTATGCTCTGTGGAATCCACCATGTCAATTTATAGATGCAAAAAACGACTAGGATACAACTACAACTATAAAATGACAATACTTGTTTTGTGGTCATTTTTTGGTTGCATCTAAGTCAATTCCTAGTCGTTTCCTACTAGTCTCTTATTCATTTCTTGGTTGTCTTATATCAATTGTCAAGAATACCATTAGGTTGAACATATAAGACTTGTAAGTTGTTTATTACTTATGCAACAAATTATCTTAATAGAATTCGAAGACTTCTACAATTTGTAGATTTTTTCATTTTTTACATTTCTACAATCTATAGAATCGACAATCTAATTTTGACATTAGAATTTTAAAATCTACAAATCTTCAAGTTGCAAATGAACAACAAAAAAGTCACACTGAAGTCACAAATGAGTTGCAAACAAGTCATACATTAGTCACTACATAGTCGCCAACAAGTTGCAAAATCCATCGATGGAGTTGCGGTAACAAATACCATATAAGCAACCACGTTAGAAAAGCTCATCGAAGAAGTTCCAAGTAAGTTGTCGAATAAGAACAACCCCTTTTCCCTTTGCGACTACAACCCACATGCAACTCATCCACAACAATTGTAGGCCTCCAAATTATCACTAGTTGCAGATGTTCCATACAACTATATAACAATTGTTTTTTGCAGTCGTAAAATCCTTCATTTTTTTTAATGATTGTTATGAGAATGTGTGAATAAATTAATTACATTTGACTTTACAGTAACCTATGTCATTAGAGGAGATTTGAGGGCATTAGGAGATTGTTTTAGGCCCGTTTCCAATTTTGGGAACCAAACACTGTTAGCCAAAATATTTTAAAAAAATTGAAAATTGAAATGATCTAAATTACTATCAACAACTATTTTCAATAAGATTTTTCATGCTCAAAAAGTATTTTTGTTTTTAAAAAACATTTTTTTATTTAAATATTAATTAAGTATTATTATCATACATGGCAGTCTTCTGACCACTTGGACTTTGGGCTTGGATTTTGGGCTTGGATTTTGGATTTTGGCCTTTGGAGGCTGCACACTATGGTCAGCCGAAGGCTCCAATTCCTACATTTTTTGGCTTATTTATTGCCCATTTCCTTGGACTCTCACCAAAATCTAGCCTCTAAATCCCACGGCCTTTGGACTTGGATGGCCATAGTGTGAAAAGGCCCTAAGTTAAGTTAGTGGCTGGCGGGAGTGGCCGTTGCAGATGCCTGGACCCTCCCAGCTGTGAATGGACTTGGGTGGAGTGCGCAAGTTCTGTCCTGGGGCATCTTGCCAAGGCCCATTGATGCCAGGTGGCATCCATGGCAGCAACCCAGGAGGGAGTACGACTTCCCCCGAAACTGGCTATGAGTCAAATTTAATGGAGATCTGGCTGCATGGTGACGATGGGGGAAGACATGGGGGACCATTAATTAGGTTATGGAGCCATCATCAAAGCAGGGTTGTTTTTTTCATTTTTCATGAAATGCAAGAGTGTCTATATTAAATGTTACGGTGGTGCTAAAAATTTCAACATTCAACCACATATTGGAAAATATCACAATAGCACATATCACATATTCAAAATTATATATTCATCTACAATATGGCAATTTCATGCAATTATTTTGTAAAACTTGGAGTTCTTTGGGGATTTCATCCAAGATTTTGCTACTTATGTTTTAAGGTCTTGGTGCGAGGTCCACCATTTTGGTGTAAATTGAAGACAAATCGCCTGAAAAGAAACCATTGCATCAAAGGGTGAATGGACTCCCTTGCTTGTCGCTGTGTCAATCACAACGAAGGCTTTTTTTTTGGACCAGTGTCCCCCCTGCTGCCCTCACTACATAGGCCAGAATTTGGAGGGATGAAGCCAGAGAGGTCAGATTTCTGACAGTCTAGCGAAATTTCGCCAAAAATAAAAGCCCTAATCACAACTCCAAACAAGCGAGGAAGTCCATTCATTATGGCCTTATGTTCATTCCCTCCATTTTGTGGCCCCTTCATAACATTACTAAGGTTGTATGCTCTAAAAACGCCCGTCTCCTTGAAACCGCCCCTATAAATACCTGTAGAATGGATATGAGGTGATCCTTAACCCCTAAAGTTTTGTCGTCCCTAAAGAGGGGACAAAATGGATTTTGGGCAGGTTCCTATGAACTCAATTTGTGGCGAAATTTTTTGAAACTTTGTCATGACATAGACAAACTTATTAGTTTTTTGGAAATATAATTTTATTAGAATCGGTGCCCAAGCAGCAAAACTTATGCCACAATAACCTCAAAATGGGGAGAGCAAGCATAAAAAAAAATCCACAAAAAAATGAAAAAAGTAATAATATTTTTTTCCTTATAGATTATTTTTTTGTCTAAATGTGAAGCTTTGATTCATTCCATTTGGATTAGTGATGTGAAAGTTATGGAGCTTCTTATTTTGCAGGCAATTAGAGCATCTTCATGAAAAAAACTTTTTCTTCCACTTTGAATGCTAATCTCTTCCAATCTGTACGGTCAAACATCACAAAATTTTAACAAGATGATCCGAGACAAGTGTAATACAAGAACCTATGGTTAGATTCTTAAAAAAATATTTTTTTTTGTTTCTTTTAGTAATTGCAACAATTTTGGCAGTTTTGAGTGTTTTTTGACAAAAAAAATGGCCTTGGGACTTTAGGGGTTAAATGGCCCATATTCACCATTGAGTGAATCAAGAAAAAATTCTTTTTATTGCAAGAGCCAATCATTATCTTTCATTTCCTCCCATCTCTTTGCAAGTTGCAAGTGGACAGATTTTGGAAGACCTAAGGTCACAAATAGGTGCCTATGCCCCAAATCTTTGAAAATTCATATGTAATTCAAAATGTTTGGAAAAATATGAAACCACTTGTACTAAGTTCCACATCTTTTTTTCTTTCTCTGAAAAATGAGCTAAAAATATTTTTGTACACGGAAACCTACAAAAAAAACGGATTAGCCCTCAAATGGTCGCTTTAAGAGCAATCCACCTTAAGGGCATCCCCACGCATGGACTCACGCAACAGACATAGCCAAGGTTGATTGAAGTGACTTTGAATTTGTCTGGGCCCAGTGTTGTGATTGTTCCCCAATCCAACACGGGCTAATAACAGGAGGAATCGGATTTGCCCAAATTCTGAGGTGCCACCTCATGTGCAAGGACAAAGCAAAGGACTTTTCTAATCACAAGTGCTTCAAAACTTGAAATAAAAGACAAAAGACAATCATACCGCCGCGCAAATAAGACTCCCTCTTTGGCGGTGTCTTCATCACATTTGGTTGGGCTCAGCTACTTTTTTGGCTTCGTAGAGTGTACCGTGGGGCAATAAAAATGTCTGGGCATGACCACAGATGCAGTTTGCGCCATATCCTGCATTGATCTGGGGATGCTCTAAGGGCCTCCTGCCATGTACATCGGTCTGGTGGAAAAAGCACTAAAAACAAGAAGTGACTACCGATTGTCTTGCTGACCTCGGTGAGCAGAGAAGTTGGGTTGCAAGCTTCACCAATATCGGTGGACAAGCCAATTGGTGGAGATTGGTCAACTTAAAAGAAATCACTACGTGTGGCATTTTTACTCGATCTCTCTCCACCCACCTGGTCCACATAGCAAGACAATTACTTGTTTGATACTTTAGCATCTCCATAGAACTTGCATTGGCCCGACTCACATAGTAGGAGGCCCTAAGGTTGAGGCACCATTAGATGGTTGATTAAGGAATTTTGGATGAATTTAGAGCAACGCAATGCAAAGTAAATATTTTCAAAGGTGTGCTGATAAAAATGATGGGGATTGCAAAAACTTTGGTAATTTTATCGCATGAATTGTAATTACAATGAATTTTCAAGGCAAAAAGTGTGTTGTATCCATTGTCAATCTCTAAACTCTTCCAATTCCAATCACTCAAAAAAATACTTTTCCACTCATTGCTTCCTACTTTCTTACACGCTAGGTTTGGACATGGGTCATGAACTTTTAGTCCCAACTTTGAAAATAAGAAAAAAAAACATTTTGGCCTTGGTTGGAAATAGATTAGTCTATAGGTTGGTTATTGGACCCTGATAGGGAATGGGTGGTTCTACCTTATATGGTCAATCTTAAATTTCAGGCTTATTTCGGTGTGGGTAGTTAAATTCTTGCACCTTTTTAAAAAAAATTGTGCAGTTTTGAAAGTTAACTACTAGAATCTATTATTTTTTCATTGAAAAAAGTGAATATTTCATTTTAAGAGGTCTTCAAACACATACATGTATCATCAGTGAAATGTAAAGCTTGCAAATTTTACTTCATTTCTCAGCTATGAGCAAAGTTTGCTAATTTTACTTGATCTGAGATCTAAAAAATTATGCAAATCCATTTGCTTTGAAAATGGTCCTAGTAGAAAGAGAAAAGTGTTTTCATGATTTTCAACATGAAAATTCAAGTATTCAAGTGGAGTTATTTGCAATCTCTATTTATAATAAAAAAAAATTGCATTACTTCAATTGCAAGGTAGATTGTATAATGAATTTGATAGCTTTTCATGTGAAATTAAGTTTTTTGAAAGTGCATTTTAGTGTGCTAGTACTATTTGTAGTTGTTCATGGCACCTCCAATCCCAAAAAAAATTTATTTGCAAATTTTTGAATCATTGTGGTGAAGGACAATATACTAAAAATAAAAAACATGCATTTCTTTTGTTATAATCTCACAACTCTTTTACAATTTCAGACTCAAAATTGGTATATATATATATATAAGCAATCTCTCTAAATATCTATATGGTCAAATTTTGAAAAAGAAAAAATTCTTTGTGAGAAAAACTATAAGCCCAAGCTCTTTTTTAATAGGAAAAGCATCCTTGGAATGGCTTGGGTATTTAGGAGTTAAAGCAATTTTGTAGCACATGGTGAGCAGATAAGATAGCAACACCCACATTCAACCATCAAAATAAGCAATTCAGCAAAGTTGGAGGCATGTTTTTCTAGAAAAATTATTTGATCTAGTTTAGCACTTGAAAATCATGAATTTTCAAAAAAAAATATAATTATTGGATAAAGCATCAAATTTCTATGAATTTTCAAAGTAGAACTTTCTAGGGTCCTATACTGCACTTTAGTAAATCTTCCTTGATTCTAGCACCAAAATCTAAAAAAACCCGAGCCTACCAACCCCAATTAAGTATGGGTGACAGTTTCAAGGTACTTTTGGAGACGATTTAAGGGCACTATACAATACAAGCATGGATACAGTGATGGTTATGGGTGTTGCTACCTTATAAGTGGTACAAAAAAATTCCATGTAGGAAGATAGAAAATATGGGGATAGGAAAATTGTCAAAGTTTTATTCCCGAAATTGAAATTATTGTGAATTTTGGTAGCCAAAAAGTGCATTGCACCCATAGCAAAATTCAAAAGTTTTCTAATTCTGATCATTGTGTAACTGCTTTCCGCTGACTGTTTCCCTTTACTACTATGGGGCATGTGGCATTATTTTAATAGTGCCAATCTTGAAAAGGACCAAAAATACACATTCTAGGATTTGGTTGGATATCTCCTGTGAGCCTTCATTGGAAGTATTGCATCCCTATAGGTTGGAAACTGGGCATGGTTGACCTTTGGTGCTTCAACCTTAAATTAGCCAACGCTAAGGATTCCTTTTTTGCTCCCCCACCAAATAAGAGCCCATGCATGGCAACTTCCCCGACATCCAATGATTCTATAAAACTTCCTAGTCAACCGATAGAAATAGCATTACAATTTTTCAATCAACCAACGACTCTCCACATTCAACTAAATTCAAAGAAGGATTATCCCASTCTTTACAAGGAAAAGGTTTAGGATGATTACAATGTTATGTTGACTTTTGTAGACCGTAAATGTACCATTCAAGTTAGGAATATTGAGAGATTGGTTAGCTTTCAATTTACAAGGGGGCATCCAAGTTTTACAACATAAATAAAAACATAGAAAGTAAACCACCAATGCTATGAGAGCATAGGCACTCATCGGTCATACAACAAATTAGCACAAAAAGGGCAATTTTGGATGAAAGGGTGCAAATTTATTATAATGTACATAACAATAACCAATGTGAAGTTCCTTTTCATTCTTCAAATGCAAAATGTTAAATAAACCTGTTTTTAAACATTTGTTTGATTCCCAAGACAATTAGAAAAAAATTAGTAGATTAGATTTGATAGGACTCGAGTTGGAAAAAATACTTAAAAAAAAGTTAGAAAATTAGAAAGAAATTTGAAGAAAAAGAAGATGAACATCGAAAAAGGAAAAAAAAATTCAAATTCTTTTGATTATCATACAACCTACAACGTACCAAATTTGAATACAAAAAGCAAATCATTTATACTTTAAATCAGGCTGTTTGTTTGTTACGTCAAGATCTCCCGGACTGTAGGTCTGCCGGTGGCGTGCTTGGTACCGTCGGAAAGCTCTTGGTAGGGAGGGGTGCATGGTATTTGTTTCATGGCGTTCCGACCTACGGGGTGAAAGTTATTGAATTTTGTAGTTTTTAACCCCTAAAGTTCCTTGACTATGTTCTCACCAAAAATGCTTCAAAACTGCCATTTCTAGTGAAAGTACCAAATTTTTGAAAAATATCATTTTTTGACACATGTAACCATAAGGAGGTGGTCAGTTTTAGAGCCCATTGAAATGCACTTTTTTGTAACTCCAAAAAATAATAACTAATTCCACAAAGCTCCAAAAAATATGAAACGACTTGGGTTAGATGCCAATTCTACTTGTTTTTCAAGGAAAATTTACTGAAAATTTTTTCAAGCAGTTTCACCTTGCGCTTCATAGACCTCCTACCTTAAAGCATTTTAATTCCACCTTAGAGATATTAATAATTTAGATTTTCCTTCTATCTTGTACTCAATCCTATTTAACAATTTTTTAAAGAATAAAAATTATTTTTTTTTAAATAGTTTTTTTTCTCCCCTAGATTCTCAATTCAATTCTCCACCAAAAAGATTTAAAGCTCAAAACTCTATAGTGCAAAAAATTAAAGTTAAAAAGGTTCCAAGTCAAATAATCTAATCCTGCAATGTGTTGCAAAACCTATATTTTTCACTTTGAACGCATAGATCTTGCAATCTGTGCAGTTAAAAATTTTGAAATTTTTTCCACACATCCTCATACTAGTTAGGTGTAAGATCCTATAGTTAGATTTGCAAAAAAATAATTTTCAATTTATTTTACTCTTTGCTATAGAAATGGCAATTAAGTGTTTTTTTCACAAAAAAAGGCCTTGGTCCTCCAGGGGTGAAGGCATGTACTTCCGTCATAGATTTTCATTCTAGGATCAACAGAAGTCCTACATTTAGGTGGTATTAGGTCAACGGTTGGTATTGGGTTTGCCTACCTTAACCCTTAAAGTCCCATTGTCTCCTCGAGGGACAAAATGGTTTTGGGGTAGGTTCCTATGGTCTCAATATATGTCCTAATCTTCTGAATTTTTGAGAGAAAATAGGAAAACACGTTAGCTATCCAAAAATATATTTTTTATTTCAATTGGAGTCCGCAAGCAAAAGTTATGGCACAAAAAGCCCTTTTTTTAGGTCGGCGGGTAGAAATTAACTTCTAAGAAAACTTCAAATTATTATTTTTTTAATTTTTTCAAATTATTTGTATTTTTGCCTACATGGGAAGCTTTGATTCATTCCATTTGGATTTGTTATACAAAAATTATGGACAATCTTAGATTTCGGGCAATTAAAGCATCATATAGAAAAAATAACTTGTAGGATTCATTTMTGATCTCAATTTTCACAATTTGAGAAAAACAAAAGTTGCGCAAGGTTGAGATCTCTTGCTAGAACAATCTCACCGTTAAGATTAGTGTATTTCAATTCCATCTTAGAGCTATTGATAATTTAGATTTTCCTTCAATCTTAAACCTACTTCTACTTAATAATTTTTTAATGAGTGAAAATTACATGTATTTTTGTTGAATTTTTTTTCCGGAGATTCCCAACTCATTTTTTTATCATATTAAAAAAGAAATTCAAAATGAATAGAGAAAAAAAACTTAAGTTATGAAGGTTCAAAGCCAAAAAATGTAGTTGGACAAGTTGCAAAAAAACTCGTTTCCTTCACTTTAAACGCAAATATCTTGCAATCTACATGGCCAAAGTTTGTGAAATTTCTTCCACACATTCTTATGCAAGTCTAGTACAAGATCCTACGGTTAGATATGCCAAAAAAGCATTAATTTTTTATTTTGGCTCTTTGCTTTAGAAATGGCAGTTTTGAGTGTGTTTTTTTTATGGAAAAAAGGCCTTGAGACTTTAGGGGTTAAGCTTGCCCGGAATGTTATGGTGCTCCAAAAACTCGGTGTCCATTCCAGTCATGACCAGGGCAAATACATTTTCCACAGAAAAGCAAAGCGAGCCAATTTGCGTTGCTGTCACTTGATGCACCTATGTCCRCCCSGATGGTGCATCMACAAATTGACAMKTGGTTTCATTTTACAAGCTCCTATTGAAAGCCAAGRGCCCTTGAGTTCCATGTTTGGACTTTGGGGTACAAATTTGTAGTCTCATACTGCATCGACTGTCAGCAGGCAGGAAGTTAGAAGGACAGAAAATTCAGGGGATTTAAAGGCTGCCGGTGGAACCTCAAATAATAAAGCAACCCCCCCTTGGCCCTTCCTCTGCCAATGGGGTGCCCCAAGAGTCCCCCTGATATTTTAGGTAGTGATGGATGCTATAGATCAATAAAACCCTGCCAAATTATGGATCCCAGACAAAGAAAGGTGATGGCACCATSAGGCCCTGCATTCCTGCAGTCATCACTAGGAGCACCAGCTAACAAAATGGAGACTGGGACACATTGCAGATGAGGTGGCGACTCCTCACGGGTGCACTTGATTTTTGGAATCAGCACATTTCATGAGGTTATTAAAATATCAGTTTCGTTTGAAACGAGGGGATCCTCTTTGTCAGAAACTGACTGACTGACTGGTGGCCAACATCACCGGAGGACGGTACAGTACTTTACAGTACCCTGTCGAACCACACTGGCGGATTGGACTGGACTGTCCAGTTAGGGAGGGTGCAAAATTAGTGTCGCCATACAATTAGTGTTGCTATGAAATTTTATCTTGGGGGAAGTTGGTACAGTGTCGTAAGAGTCCAGGCTATACAGGGAGGATTGAACCCCTCATTGCCCCTAGCTAAGGGTAAATGCAAAAAATTGCCCCTATTCTCTGTCACATTTCTTTTGTTTCTTTAGCCTCTCCTAAGGGAGGGCCACMCTTTCCTGACCAGGGTTCCATACTTGAACTTGTAGGGTGAAGTTGTGTCTAACCAAGGAAGGAACACATTTYCAACTAAAGCTTGGAATRTGTTTWTTTCCCTTGTTTTTAAGATTGGGATTGCCATAGTAAGGTCATGCATGACACATGTCTTGAGGTAGTGAGCAAGAAAGTAGTTCTTGAATGATCAGAATTGAAAGACTTTAGATATTGGACATGAGTCCAAATCATCTTTTGGCTTCCAAGCCATTCATATTTCAAGCAATAAAATCACCAAATATACGGCAATCCCATCATTTCTATCTTTGCACATCTGAAAAGATTTGCTTCGCCTTGCACTACTCCAGATCATGTCCATAGTTGCTTATTTGATTGGTTATGGGTGGCTCCTCTACACCTAATTTGGAACTTGTAATTGTAAATATGAATTCAAGATTTCCAAATTTTATCATGTGTTGCAAATAAAAAATTTCCAATATTTTTCACAAAGAGTAAAGCATGGCACAATGAGGGCATCAATTCATSGTGGCCATACTAATTGAATTATTTTGCAAATAGCGCAACTTTGATAATTTTGTATCATACCTACTACTAATAATAAAACATTTTATGTAGCACTATGAGTATAGCTTGAGTATTTTTTCCTTTCCCATCTGCATGGACATAAATTCAAAATTTCCCCGAAAGACAATGTTGTGTAATGAGAGATCCTTGTCCAAATTTGGGGTCTTTGAATCCAAGTAAGAATTTAACCCCTAAAGTCCTAAAGTCCCAAAGTCCCAAGGCCATTTTTCTATCAAAAACCATTGGAAATTGTCATTTTTGTTGGATTCACCCAAGAAAATAAAAAAATATTTTTTCTTAAAATCTAACTATAGAATTTTGTACTTCACTTGTCTTAGATCATGTTGTAAAAATTTCATGAAGTTTGACGTATAGATTGGAAGATATTAGCAATCAAAGTTGAAATAGAAAGCTTTTATGAACAATGGCTTACAAGTTTAGATGACTTTGACCACCATTCATGGAATGTTTTAGCACTAAAGAATTTGAATTTTAAATTTTTTATACTGAAAAATTGAATGGAAATTCTAGAAAATTTTTTATAAAAAAAGACATTTGATTTTCATTCTTTAAAAAATTGTTAAGTAGAAGTAGGTCCAAGATTGAAAGAAAAACTAAATGGTCAATAGCTCTAAGTCTTCATAATCCTTTGTGAAAGGTCAAGCAAACAAAAATTAATGAAAAATTGAGTTCAATCTCCTTGGACACTGTTGGAAAGTCATCCAAACGCCAGGAAATGGCGTTCCCGGCGCTGCAGGGTTAAAGGACGGGTTGGTGACCATGGAAATCATCCATTTTGATACCGTGGAAAGCACCACATTCATGATGGCAAATAGTGTTACCTAAACTAACTATTTTAGAAATGCTATAAGTTTTTACTCTTCATGAATGTTTTTACGGAGTGCATGGTTCTTAATAGTACCATAGTTGGGAAAACTTTGTACCTAGAGTTGGGTAAAATGTTCATTGAGAGTAAAAACTTGTGGTTGTCTTAAGTCAATTAGTGTAGGTAGCACTATTTACAATAATTAGTGTACTGTAGTTTAATTCCAGAAGGACCAATGCACATTTTGGTTAGAAATTGTCAAAAACTGCCACTTTTTAGGGCAGCAAGAAAAAAAACAAATAATTTAAAAAAAATTCAACTATACAAAGTTATACTCAACTTCTTTGGGAATGTGCGGAATTTTTTTTACAGAAACTTTGACCGAACGGATTGAAAGATTATAACATTTGAAGTTAGGTGAAATTTTTTTCTAACCTTGTCCGACAAGGTTTGGAAACTTTAACTCCTTCTAGAATGAGAATTTTACACTACACATGGTTGTTATTTTTGACATTTGCATCTTGTATTATGTAAGCTATCATGTATGCCAAATTTCAAAATCATAGGAAGAATTTTGAACATGCTGCCTAAGTTGCCCGAAAAATCAAGGATAGCATAATTTTTGATTCAGGCACCTAATTGGAAAAAATGATAGATTTTTAGGAAGGGGGTACATAGATATTTATCATATCCAAATTTCATGAGCATCCGACCAAAAACGACTTCATAGAAACCTACTCAAGATTTTTTGCGTACGTTGAACGGATACTTGGTCCTTTAGGGGTTAAAATAATCCAAAAGTACTTATTGGAAGTCAAAACACTGTAGAAGATCTTCCCTTTCCACACAAAATTCTAAGGATGAATAGTTGTACTTCTATCCAGTACGGATTGATTCTCTGTCATTCATCGGATGCAAAACGTCCACCTCAATGTCCAAGGGTTAATCCTAAATGCCCAAGTAGGTATGTGGGTAGGTCTGTGGAGTCTCTAAAAACCATACTTACCTGCAAATTAAAACTCCTCATAAATTTTATCTCATTAAAATGGAATGATTCAAAGCTTTCCACGTATATGTAATTAAAAAGAACCAATTTCAAATTTTATTTTTTTTCAAAAAGTGATTTCTAAAGAAGTTTTTTGAGTTGCCCAGACTGCCCAAAGTTGAAAGAAAATCACATATCACGCAATAACGTTTTAATTATGTAGTAAAAAATTATGAGAATTTGTTGTGCCTTAAAGGAACTCATAGGGCACATGTTGTGTGAAAATTTCAAAGAAAATTAACAAAACTCCATTTGCAGTGAGTTGCCAAAAATTGCTAAGTTGACAAAAAAAGAAGCTTGCTCCTTTACGGGTTAAGAAATAGAAATTTGAAATTGATTATTTGGATTTATATATACATTGGAAGCTTTGAATCATTCCATTTTGATTACTCAGATGAAAATTTAGGATGAGTTTAGTCCTACGTGATCTGTAACATGTCTAGTTTGAGTTTGTATGGTTACAATTGAGAGAAACATGATCCAATTAAACCAAAACATTGGCTTTTTGTTCAATTTTGAGCAAATTCCTTAAAGCTCAAAAAAAGCCTTAGGCATTTAGGGATTAAGAACCTTCCATCTTAGCAAGATGAGCACTGGAATCTTGTTTTTTAACTGCTAAAGGACAAAATAACCATTGAACGTACGCAAGTAATCTCGGGTAGGTGTGTTTAGGCACATTTTTTAGATAAAATATTTTCTCTAGCTTAGAAATTGGAAATCATTCATTTTCAAAAAGAAAATAGAATTTTTGGATAAAGCATCTAATTTGTATGGATTTCCAATGTAGAACTTCCGAAAGCACCTTAAACCGCACTCCAATAAATCTACCTTGATTCTAGCACCAAAATCTGAAGCCCGCCAATCACACTCAAGCATGGAGACGGTTTCAAGGTACCTTTAGAGACAATTCAACCCCAAAGGGACCAAGTGTCCGTTCAACGTACGCAAGAAATCTTGGATAGGTTCATATGTAGTCATTTTTGATTGGATGTTCTTGAAATTTGGAAACAATATGTAGCCATGTACCCCCTATCTAAAAAACTATTTTTTTTTCCGATCGGGTGCCCTATTTAAAAGTCATGTTGCCCTAAACTTTGTAGGCAGCTTGAGCAACATGTGCAAAATTCTTCGTATGATTTTGAAATTTGGTGGATATGTAGCTTACATGATACAAGATGCAAATGTCAAAAAAATAACCATGTGTAGTGTTAAAATCTCATTCTAGAAAGCGTAAAAGTTTTCAAGCCTTGTCAGGTTAGGTTAGGAATTTTTTTTTCCACTTGACTTCAAAAGTTATAATCTTTCAATTTGTGCGGTCAAAGTTTCTAAAATTTTATCCAAACATTCCCCAAAAATTCTAGTACAAATTTGTACACTTAAATTTTGGAAAAAAACTTTCCTTTATCTTTTGTTCTTGTTGCCCTAAATAGTGTCAATTTTTGATAATTTCTGCCCAAAAGTATGCCTTAGTCCTTTCGGGGTTAAGAGAACTCTAGAATCAAAATATGGGTATTCTGATGGTTATGGGTGTTATTACCTTAGTACAAATTTGTATGGTTGAACTTAGAAGAAAAAAAAAATTTACTTTACTTTTTTCTCATTGCCGTAAATAAGTAGCAAGTTTTCACAATTTGTGCCCCAAATGAGCCTCGGTCCTTTAGGGGTAGGATGCTTGGCCCCTTTTTTTTTTTTTTTTCTTAACTTTTAAAATTATTTGATGCTAAAATGACGATACAGGTAGATTCCATCCTCCACATGCAGCGTGTGTGAAAAGTCTTTCAGTACTTGCCGTGGCCTACTGCCCCACCACTGCATGGGAATTGGCAACTTTGGGTTCAGGCTTTTTTTTAATGGGCTCCAGTACTGRACTGGACAGTTAATTGCAGCCACCATGCACAAGCCAGATTCCTTGGTGATTGTCAAACCTTACCTTCAATTAGGTCCGAGGAGTGTGATTGGGGTTACCTTTCGCTTTGGAATAAAACAAACTTAGGAGGCAAAGTTTCCAGTTTTGTAACAAACTATATTGGAATATTTCTAGGGTGGCTATTTATGTACAAGGCAATGCTCTAGGAGGAAGGCATTTCGTGGCAAAAAGGGCTAACGAGGAGGACGGAGCCCAATGAGGAGGGGCTTTATATCGCAAAATACTTGACAACGAGGGACATTGCCTGATGTAAATCATAAGCAGGACAATTGAAGTTGGATGAAACACTTGGGATGAAAAAACAAAGTGGGATGAAGAATCTGTAATGCTCGATTGCACGGGTTTGCTCACATAATCAAGCATTATGGTTGATTGTGCCGCATAAGTCTTGTAGGAAATAAACGGGMAATTGCCTAGGTGAATGGTTTACGTTTCTTGTGATGTCTGTGACWATGGTTAATCCTTGAATGTCAAGGAAGACGTTTTACATTCGATGGATGACAGAGAATCAATCTCTGTGGGACAGAAATGCAACTATTCATCCTCAAAATTTTGTATGGAAAGCGGAGATCTTTTATGGTACTTTGACTTCCAATGAGTACTTTTGAATTACTTTAAACTAGTGATTCCCATGATATTAAAATGAATGTTTTTCATAGTCACCAATCTGTCCTTCAAGGGTTAACGTACGTAGTACCATTTATTATAGTGGATTTTAGGTTTTGGAAACATGGATACAATTAGGTGTGAGATATTCCACACCATCTACAATTAGGTGTGAGATATTCCACACCATCTACAATTAGGTGTGAGATATTCCACACCATCTATTTCTATCTTATAGCCAAGGAAGTGACATTGCACACTATAGAATATTATGATCATTTTTTATTTTTATTTTTATTTTTATTTTCTGGCGAAATTTCGCCAGATTGTCAAAATTATGACCTCTACTGGTTCGTCCCTCTAAAATCTGGCCCTCGCCTGTACACTGAGGCCAGCAAGGGGGACACTGGTCCCAAAAAAACACTGGTTATGATAGTTTCCATTTCATGTGTTTCCAAAAATAAAAAAATAATTCCTAAGATTTCCTAACTGAAGCCCTTGACTCAACGTCTCAACCTCTTGATGTTAACTTACCCCATAAGGGAAATCACGTCTGTACGAAGCCTGCCACTTAGCCAGTGACTTCACAACCGACCAACTAAGTATACTCCGCACAGTACCAGGTCGTAGAAAGCAGTAGGAACCCTCGAGAACAGTACCTACCCTTTACCGACCCACCTTCCCACCACTCCTCGACCGACCTTCCATCTCCACAAACCTACCAACCCAGCTCATTACGCGGTACCTACCGAACCCAAGACTCCAGTCCCCACCCTCCTCAAGGCCCCGCGCTTCCCCCTCCCCAAGACGCCCGCGCGGCCCCAGCCAGCCAGCCAGGCAGGCTTTTATACCCTGCTCAGTTGCCTGCTCTACACGCCAGCCGTGCATGGCCAAGTGTTTGATCTTTGCAGCTCCATTCCAAATTAACCTCCGAATCTCTCTGTGGCCCCCTCGATTTGCACCAAGCCTCATCACGCATGGCGAAATACGACATTTCGATACCTGCATTGAGGTGCAGGCCATCTTGTGCCGGGGAAAGTGTAAGATAATCTTGTGTTAACATGCATTGTAATAGAGAGCGAGAGYGAGAGAGCGAGAATTGGACGTAACGGAGAAGAGAAAGTGAAGGTTGTTAGCGGAGTAAGTTTTGTTTTGTTTTGATGCAGGCATCTCACTGCAGTCAATGCTGGAAGGAAGTTTGAACCCAAAACCTCCATCATCATCAAAGAGCGCTCGTCTCTCTCTGCTTTGGCTAAGTTGAAGTTACGAACTTATTACAGCCGTTGCACAACACACGCAGACTCACTCCTTTTGCAAGCTGKGCTGATGGTCGCCTGACAACCGAGGAGGAGGAGGGAAGAGCGTTTTGAATGGGGGTCTTGTCAGGGCCTCTTGGTAATGGTCGGTGATACTGGCTGAGGGCTGCTGCTGCTGCCTTTTAGGGTGGGGCAAGGTTTAGGAGATTTGGGAGGGCATTGTACAGCCAGAATGGCGCAATGGTTGCGTGTGAGTGGCAGAGTGAGTATGAGTATGAGTATGAGTGTGTGTGTGTGAGTATGAATGGGAGTGTTTGTGGTGAATTATGAAGTGTTTGATGGAGCGGATGGAGAGCGGGAGGAGCTGTAGTAGTAGTAGTACTACGAGTAGTACCAGCTCTGGTGTGTTTACACACATCATTGGCGAGATTGAGAGTATAGTGAGTGTATTGGACTCGACGAAAGAGCGGGAGGCGCTGAAGAATCAGTTGTCCGGGTTCAAGAGCCAAATTACGGTGCTGGAGTCGCATGTGAAGAAGAGGAAAGGCGAGTTGCCGTGCTCGAGTGAGGAGCTTGAATTCAGTCTCACGAGCTTGCAACGGAATGTGGACCTGGTGGCACGCTCCTTGGGGATCGACCCGGTTTGGAATAGTAATTCAAAAGAGGGCGTCGGAGAGACCAATGCGTCGTTGTTCTCCCTAAACAAAACTTCTTCCGGAGCGGTCTCGCTGCAATGCTGGAGTTTCAAGCAGAAGGCGAAGAAGTTTCTGCGGGTTTCCGCCAGTTGTAAAAATATTCGAGCRTTTTCACTTAGGTTGGTGGTGGTTTTTGTGTGCRAAAACTCTTGCAATACACCAGTTCGKAACTTGGGATTCGTATATAGCTTCAGAATAATCTGTTTCGTGAGTACTGCTGCAAGAGCWTTTCTGTTCACTTGCAGCAGTGCTCGGCTGCTGCTTCCTGTTGKTTTTTGCTACATTCTTGCATGTTCGTTCACGTTAGGGGTCTCATTTTCTTCTGAGGATGATTACCTGAAAAGGACTCTWATAGACGTGTTGCCTTTGACTGTTGGTTGCAAGTGTTTCCTCAGAGTTAACTGCATTGGTATTTGACTGAGTTGTTTTCTTGGTTTTGTGTCAAGATCGAGAGGCGTTGTGAAATTTATGATGAAGGACTATGCTGGTGCGCTGGTGGATCTCAATAAGGCGGATTCTTTGGACCCCAATAACAGCTTCATTCTCCAGTAAGTGGAAATTTTGCATATTAGAACTAATCTGCTGCATCGTTGGTTTCGAGTGGTAGAATTTTAAGGCCTTATTGTGAAATTTTGGAAGGTGGTTTGAAATTTGGGGCTGAAATGGTTGAAATGTGCACTGGGTTAGGTTGAAGTTCGTTTCATGTGGTTGTTGTTTTGGTTGGTGTGTGAAGGTTGCGTGGAGATGTGAAGTGCTGGATGGATGATTATGAGGGTGCATTAGAGGATTTGACGCGTGCAGATCGGTTGAGACCCGATGATACTTTCACTCTGAGGTATTTATTTATTTAAAATGTTTTCTTCTTCTTCTCTGTGGCAATGTGAGTGGGTCTTTCCTGTGATGCATGATGCTGACTATTRGTTKCTATCTCCGAAAATGTAGGGCTTTAGGGGCTGCCAAATCTTCGCTTGGAGATCGTCGAGGTGCTTTGCAAGTTCTAAATGCTGCAAACCGCTTGCAACCGGATGACATGTGGACTTTAAGGTGGGCTGCCTGATATATCTCGAACTCATCTCTTCTGGAAACTTGCTCCGTTTGTCAGTGAAAGTGTGCTCTTCTCGCTGAAATGCCTTGGGTTTGCAATGGTATTYCTTTAGTTGGTTGTTAAACAGAATTTGTSGAAGATTTCAGCTAYTYTGTAGCTATGGAGATCGTGATATGATGCTTTCGTGAGGCAACTGAGAGTGGGACCCCATTTCTCAATTATGAAGCGTCTATCACAATCACTACTCTAGTCTTAACGAAAGTGTCCAATTCTTGGAGTTCTCGAGGAGTGTACTGACCTCAAAACACTCTTTCCAAGTATGTCTAAGTGGGCCCAGGAAGGATCTAGGTATAGGGTCTGTTGAAGCTGTGAACAGGAGCTTTTTGTCACTTGCACTGTCCTTTCTTCCAAGTTGATGGATCCTCATTTTGACTCACTTGTTGAATCATACCTATACCCCACAGCAGGCATCACCTATAGATCGAAAMAAACCTATGATGTGACAATCAAGATTCAAAGTCTTCTTCACTGTCTAAATTCGTAAGTCTTTTTCACTACTAACTTTAAGATTTGATGTGTTGCAGACTTCGAGGGCGAGTCAAGCGTCATTTACATGACTATGCTGGGGCATTGGCAGATCTGGACGCTGCAGATCGTATTGAGGCTGACGATTTGGATGTGCTTCGGTACTTACGATTTTTACCAGGAGCTTCTAAGCTTATTATGTTCTGGCTTTGCTGAGTCCCTTGCTTTATATGATCAGATTAGTAAGATTCATAATAATTAACCATGACTCATGTGATTGCTGTCCATGTTATGGAAATATCTGCTTCCTTATCTGAATGATGTTCTTGTATTTCTTTCTTTTCTTTGGTAGCCTGACGGTTATCCTGGTTGTTGGGTTGCAGTGTTCGGGGCGTAGTGAAATTTTATTTACAAGATTATGATGGGGCACTCATTGACCTTGATAAGGCACACCGAATGGATCCCACAAGTAATTCTATCCTCAGGTACTTCCTGGACTGTTMAAGAGATGCGTCTATCAGCTTTGGGTAGAAGAAGCAGATGCGTCTATCACTAGTCTCCAGTCTCTTCAGGAGCCCGGATGGCCACAAGTGGGCGCTTTCATATCTACAGGAGTTGAATTAATCATTTAGGAAGGCAATAAGATGTACCTATAGAACGAAAAAATCTTACCATGCAKTTCTAATTAATGAAAYCRAGGTTTGGAAATTACTAMTATTAATAATWACTCTCTRAAGTGAGATTCCGATTCTTAGTTTGGAAAGTTTATAAGGGTCTTCTTTTATCATGAAAATAATTAATCTGAAAGTGCGTTCTCARTTCTCCTTGGAATATTGGCAGGTATCGAGCTGATGTGAAATTACGATCTGGTAATTATGATCAAGCCCTCGTTGATGTGAAGAAAGCTATGGAACTCGATCCAAACGGCAGTTCATTGTATAGGTATGCCGTAGGGAGGCCCGCACCCTGAAATTAGCAGATAGATTCGTATGTATTATAATTTATGGCTATTACCATCCAGCATTTTGTTGTCTTGATTCATTGGTGACATTGTTTCTATGGATCACCTGTGATCTTCGGTTTTCATATTGGATTCCTGAGCAATTGTGCCTGCAGGGTCAGAGGCGAGGTRAAATTCCAATTGAAGGATTTTCCTGCTGCACTTGTAGATTTGAACAAGGCTCTGGAATTGCAACCTGATGACATTGGTGCTTTGAGGTAGTTGCTCACGAAAGCCGTTTCATATAGTTTTCGACGAGCTGTGGCACTGTTGTGAATACCTCTAGATAGATATACATTCTTCCTGACATTCTTATGTCGTCATGTAGTTATCCAATAGCGGGTGTGACCTTACAGWATTCGGAWTGGACCTTGACTTTCTWGTAGACGCCTCATCCTCTGAACAATTGWGTTTGAACTAGCACTCGAGAGTTGCGTTTTCTGGATTATTGTTATATTGATCTGAAGATCGGACAACGTAACTAAGATTTGGATTTGTGCAGAGCTCGTGGTGAGCTGCTATACGAGATGGGAGACTATGAAGATGCGTTGGCGGATTTACAAGTAGCAGATCGTGCTACGCGTAACCATGAAAACACCCTTCGGTAAGAGCTGAGTTTTACTTATGAAACACCTAATTATGTGACAAGTATTTTCTAATTGTTATTGGCTACTTTGTTATCATGCACAACGAGAGTATTGGTTGATCACAACAACATCAAACAGGGTGATGATTTTGACTCAGGAAAAAAAAAATTATTTTCAGGATTCTGGCAAAAATCAAATATCTGTTGAATGATTACAAGGGAGCCCTAATGGATCTGAATAGAGCTGATAAAGTGAATCCAGACAACCATATTACACTTCGGTATGTAACTCTTGTCTATGTGTTATATTTGTTTCCAATGTTTTTCTTCGGATTTCTAGWTAATGGTGTTGATGTGGTCTTAATTCTKGAATRTTCCARTRATTGCTGGGTTGATCATTTTTAWAATTTGCATKCTGATTGGAATAGAGCTCGAGGTAACGTGAAGAGGAAAYTGGGCAACTATAAAGATGCACTCCGAGATTTGAACCGGGCGAATGATCTCAGCCCAGGCAGCAGTTGGATCCTTGGGTATGCTTTCACCAGATCTCACATGATTCTCCTGAGTTGTGTAGGAGCCAACTTACTTTTTTTAGACAGCAAGTCTTCATATTGGACATTTCTTTCATACTKGACTTCGCATAGATATCAGCAGATGTACATAAATCAAGGTCGAAACAGTTTAGAAGGAATGAATTTAATGGTTCGTTGAAGTTTATTGGTCACAACGTGTGTGAATGTTGAATTTTATGCTGCGAGTATGAAATTCTTTCGTAGCTCACTTGAAAATCTTATGTACACAGAGTACGAGGTGATGTGAAGCGAAAACTTGGTGACCTTCGAGGTTCTCTTGCTGATCTGAACAGTGCTGATGAGCTCGAACCCAACAATAATTTCACTGTGAGGTACGCTTTGTGGACATTATTTCCAACGGCTTTATTRATATTGACTGATAAATAAGATTGAAGCTACTGGCCTACTGCAGATAACAGTGACTACTACCAAGGATTTATGGCTTGAAAATGACCATTTTGATTGTTGATATCAAGGAAAGTAAGAGATTAATGATCACATATTTTTTATCACTAGACTGACTGAAGAATATTGCATGTGTTGGTCAAAACTAATCATTTTTGAAACAGATGAAAGAACCTACATGAACCCCTCAAAATTGCGTAACAAAACGTGAGGCCAGACGGAGCCTTAATTGGTCCTTAAAAGTTTGGAGCAACTGGGTTCGTATGTTTCCTGAACAATTTATGAAAACATATTACTATTATGGCAATCATTATTGTTATTATTAAATTGTAAATAATAACCCCGACGAGCTTCTCCTCTGATTTCGGTATATCTTATTTTCTAGGAACAGCATCCATTTCAGTGAGATTCAGCATCCATTAGGTTCAGTGAGAAAAATTACTGAAAGTGCGYTAGTTTTTCTTGTATCTTTTGGTGTTTTCTCAGAGTACGTGGAAACGTCAAAAAACTGCTTGGGGACGAGGAAGGCGCTCTGAATGACCTCACTCTGGCAGAGTTGCTTGAGAATGGCACCAATGTAAGTGACTGAATCCCCTTCACTGACCATGATACTGGAGTTTTTTTTAATCTATTCAATTATCTTCCATATCCTCATCCTGCATTCAGAYGAAACTACTTCATAAACCAAAAAGATTATTCTTAGGTTGGTCTACAGAGTTCAGCGAGAGGGACTTAATCGATGTATGTGCCGAAATGCGACACCATGAAAACCTTCCACGATGACTTCACATTGATCTTGAGAATGTAGACCACCGTAACGTTAGGAGTGTCAGTTTCGAGTCATCTACCAATAACTCTCAACCCTTGTAACTTTTGCGTACTGTATCCAAATAACGCATTCTGTGGAGCTGCTGTAGTATGCTCTCTTCTATGCAAAGAGAAAATATAAAAAAATTAAACAGTTCTAATTACAGTAACTAATTCTCAGCGTTTTACAGTGTCGCTTTTATTTGTGGTTACCTTCGGCAGTTGATTGAAGATTTGGAATGTCGTGTTTGCAGATTGATGACCTGGACATCAAAACTCCCCGGAGAAGGAACTCACGCAGGCTGCATGAAACGCTGTCCCAACAGGATCAACGGAGCACTCGGACGTTACTCAGAGACGAGGTATCTGAGTGTGAAWCAGATACCCAGTGTTCCATGAAAAACATCCCCTCGGAGTGTGAGATTAACAGTGATGTGAGTAGCGTCGTGATTGCAGATGTTTTTCGGTCATGATCAACTAAACTGGTTCAGCTGAATGAGTTGTATATAACGGTGTTGTTAGTGGTCTCTCTCTCTCTCTCTCTCTCTCTCTCTCTCTCTCTCTCTCTCTCTCTCTCTCTCTCTCTCTCTCTCTCTCTCTCTCTCTCTCTCTCTTTCTCCTTGTATTGTACAGTGTATGATATTGTATATGTACAACTAGGCTTGTAGTTAGCTATCCGGCCTCCTAGTCTCTATGGCAGTGCTGACGCATCAGAAATGKAGATCAATTTTTTGACCTCGTTTGTTTCACCGACTTATAAAGAATAATCTATCCAGTATTATAAGTGCTCGTTTTTGGTTGTTTCTTTGGAAACTAATTCAGGGAGCTTTTTTTCCATCAGAACTATTGAAGAAGTGAAATGCYTTGTCGAAGTGCTTGTTTTTAATCTATTGGGTTCCTATATGCTCTCTTTGTTTTTTGTGAGTGTTCAGAACTGGTTATGCCACATGTCTGGACCCTGAGTGTTCTACTGGCATCTATGCAACTGTCCAATGAGGTTACATTATRKTTAACTTTGTGGGCGTTTTTTTTTATTTCTGTTGTAATTTGTCATTTACTTCAACTCTTTTCTTGACAATTATTTTTTGAGAACTGTGTTGGTTTCTCATGAGCATTGAGTTCCGGYCATATCCTGATTGAAGAGCTGTTGCCTTCAGTTGCCGTGGGAGGGGTTAAAGCCCCGCTGCAGCCATGCTTGTGCAGCTCGTTGGTGTTGTTAAGCGTTAGTCCTTTAAGGGTTAACCTTGGATCGCCAAGTTGGTTACCATGGAAACCATCCTTTTTGGTACCATGTAAATCATTTGCTTAAAAAAATCCAAGAGCAGTCATTGGAGGCTAAACTATTGTGCAAGACTTATGCTTTCCACAGCAAATTTTAAGGATGAATATTTGTCTTACATTTCTATTACACAGAAGGGTTCTTTGTAATGCAGTGGACACTTTTAGGTTAAAGCATTGTTAGAAGGTTAACCCTTGAATGCTTTGGTGGACGTTTTGTGTCCTTTGGTTGACAAAGAATCAAATTGTGTAGGGCAGAATTGCAACTTTTCAAACATTTTGTACTAGTTAGTGCCCATGTCCAGAGAAATCCAAATTTTTCCATATTCATTCCAATTAAACTATCACCATCTAAGAAGAGATCTACATTAACTTATTGTATTGATTGGTAGTAAAGACATGTCCGGAGATACAAGAAAAAAGGACATGTCCTTTGACTGTACCATTTTAAAAGATCATAAGAGTCAAACAAGGAAAAATAGAGAGGCCATGTTTTGTTTTTGTTTTTTTGAACAAAAGGACGAATCCCTTGTTCAGGGTTAAGATATGGAGTTATAGATCTTTCAAAATTCATGATTTCAAACAATGAATGAACACAAACATATTTCAAACACACAAAGTCTTGTTTTTTTTTCATCCATCTAAATGTTTGTGGATTCTTGTTTTAGTTCTCTTATATAAATATAGTATAGATTTACAAAACTTTTCTCTCTACAGTTCAATGGGAATAGGTATGTTTGATTTCAAAAATGTCATTTTTGAGTTTAAAATCAATCCATTAAATTTAAAAAAAAAATAAAAGTAAAAGAAATCTAAAAATTTATAGTTTGAGTTTGAAACATTTGAGCTTAAAAAAAATCTTTTGAAATTTTCTAATATTCAACCTATAATTAATTTTAAAAGATTTTTTAAAATTTTCATTGAAAAGTTTATTAAAAATTATTATTCATTGTTGTACATCTAAAAATATCAATATGACACATGAGTTTTCATCTACAACTTTTGCTTAAAACCGTCATCAAATTATTCTAAGTTATATTTTAGAAATACATCTTTACAATTTTGGAGAGAATTTTGGAAATTTGGCTTAGTTTGTGAACCTCGAGGACTTGAATATTATTGGAATAGTATCATAAAGGTTTCAATATTTTTTTGACAATTTTATGCAATTTTCATAAGATGTCATATAGGAAAAAAAATTAATGTATTTTATTACTCAATCATGGTGTAACATATGGGAAGAAGGTCCAAAGTACTTGTTGAATTTTGTGTTAGAGCACACATATGAGTTGTAGAGATGACTATGATACAACGGAAGGTTTGAAAACACCAAACATGGAGATGGTATGTGCATATGAGTGTGTAGATTGCATGTAAGAATAGTGCCCTTATGGCTCATGGAGGTTTTCTTCATTCTCCAAGTGTAGCATCTTGTGTTTTTTGGAGGGGTGATGTAACTTTCAAAAGCTATGCAATTCTTTTGAGGGAATATTGAGCAATGGATGAATTTGCTCAATTGCTCCATAATATAGGGACAATATAGCTCTATTATGGATGAACGTATACCCTTTTGGATGAATATGTCGGTACTTTAATCCACATTTTGTATATTTCATCTACATTGATGCATGGATGTAAATAGCTTCACCTTTCCATTGAAATAGACTTTATATTCTACTTGGAAAAAATAAAAATAAAAGTGATAGTGGCATATGTCCCTTCTTTCGACTTGTACTTATTCCTTGGAAAAGGATATTTATTCCTTATTGTCCTTCTAGGTATAAATGTCAGTTATTCCTCATAAGTACAACAACCTCACACTATAAGAAACCCGCGTTTTTGATGACGCACCTCAATTTTTTGGAACGTTTTTTTTTTATGTCCAATGCAATAGACCCATGTTTTCATGTCAAAGAAACCGCCAATGCAACATTGTTTTGGACATTAAAACATAGTCTTGTTGCATTGGATATCAAAAAAAATTTGTTCCAAAAAACTGKGGCATATCACCAAAAACATGGGTTTCTTCTAGTGTCAACCTCAATATTTGGATTTTCTACTATCCAACTTGACATGTGTCACAGAAATATATTGTATTTGGTCCAATATACCAAAATGGACTCACATGATGGACCAGAAAATACATCTTGGAATCCCTTTATTTTTCTAAATATTAACCCCTAAAGGTCTTTGACTATGCTTTCACCAAAAACGCTCCAAAACTGCCATTTCTAGTGCAAGTACCAAATTTTACAAAAAAAACATTTTTGGACAAATGTAACCGTAAGGTCTTGTATCAAAATACTTTGGGAAGATGTGGCAAAATTTTCAGATTTTTTCACCATGTGGATTGCAAGATATCTGCGTTTAAAGTGACAAAAATCCTTTTTTGAGCCCTGCGAAAATCCAAGCAGCTGCACTTCAAAAGGCCACATTTGTATGAAAAACTGTCCAAAATGGTTGTTACTCTTTGGATTCATTCTTTAGGTCAAGTTGACAATCCCTTTGGAATTGTCCAACATGTAGGAAAAAAAATAGTAAGTAGAAAGAAGTAGAGAATGATTCAAAATACTAAATTGTTAACAATTGATTTATGAAATTGAAAATTGCCAACCCCAATGATTGAAATGTTGTAATAAACAATCCACACCCAATATTTTGATTTTTTTTCAAAATTATTGAAAAATGAGTTAAATAAAGGACTTCAAAGTTTATTTTAGTGTAGAGATTCCATGATTGCCCGCAAACAAAAACTCTTCATAACTTTTGACTCGTTGATCAAAATGGAGTAATTCAAAGCTTCTCATGTACTTATAGTAGTAGATAATCATTTTCAAATTTTTAATTCTGAAAAAAGTCATTTTTTCAGACCTGCCCGGACTGCCCGCCGACCACTGAAAATCACATATCATGCAATAACTTTTTAAGAGTATAGTCAAATGTTATGAAAATTGTTGGGCCTTAAAGCTACTCCTCAGACACATGTTGTGTAAAAATTTCAAAGAAAAATAATAAATACTCCATTTGTAGTGAGCTGCCCAAAATTGCTATGTTGCCAAAAAACGCAGTTTGGTCCTTTAGGGGTTGAAAAAAATTCATCAAGACATGATGCATAATGTTGTAGTTCACATCATATTCATAGTTTGTATTATAGTTTGTATCATATTTCTTAACATGTTCATAGTTTGTTTCATAGTAGCCTCATAAAAAATCTTTTGGCTTCAAACACACATTGGTACCAATAAAAGACAAGGAATTCCCTCTTTGAGAGCTTTGTTGAAACAATATGAATATGTATCATAATTTACCAATATATCAAAGGATATTTTCATTTCAAGGATTTGTCCATTTGTGAATAAGTATCCATCTTTATCCAAAGCGATTTTACCTTATACAACAAGCATCAAATTTGGCATAAATTGAATAATTCTTGTTACATTGTGCCACATGTAATTTAGTGGTTGGTTTGGAACAACGTGGACCTCCCAAAATTTGTCATGGAATTCCTTCTCTAAAACAACTTGCCAAAATTGACCTACACAAAATAATGTTGTACTTCAACATGCCTTCTTTTCTATTTGAGAAAAAAAACATATGATTAAGTTTGTCAAATTCTAGTCAATAGTTGTTTAACTTTTAAGAACAAACCAAAATTGAATGGCTAGCTACAGTGGGTGAATTTTTAGACCACTTGTGAAATGAAGAAATGCACTCAATGGCTAAAAAATCAGGTCATTTTTGGCAAAGTACTTTGGTGATAGGTCTTGTCCTTTTAGAGTCAATTGTAGTAAGTAATAATTATGAATTCTCACACCTAAGTTCAATTTGGAATGCCATTTTTGCCCATATGATGGGAAATCCCAAATGCACCGGTGACCCTAAACCACCATCCTTCACTTTGTGTACATCTCCCAAAAGCAATTACATGCCTATGTGGAAGAAATTGTTCTAGAATCAAACTTTGTTCCTTCATAACTTTTGCATTTGGTATCCAAATGGCCCTTTTTTGGGTGGGTTGGAACCTCCTTTCAAGTGCCAACAAGAAAATATGAATGAATTCACCAGTCTAACAATAGTAAATAGGCACAAAAGTGGTGGTTTGGGGGTACCCACCTTACCTAGAAAACCACTCTCACGAACAATTTCCACTCACCAATCCAAATAAGCATAAACCACTCAAAAATTTCTTCACATAAAATAAAAACAAAAAAATTAAAGCTAAAGCAAAATCAAGATACAACCAAACCTACACTAGATTATCCAAAAATACCGTTTGTTTTTCCCCAAAAGAAAAAATAATTGGAAATCTCGTGCAAATGGAGACCGGTCTGACCGGGTCACCCAAACTTTGCACAAGGGCTGAAAAGCCTGAATTTGATAAACATGCTCTTCTCATGACCCTCCTTCAGTTGCAACTGCCCAGGGGCTTTTTTTTCTTCTGGCTTTCTAGTACTAGATTGAACCAGGAAAAAATGATATGGCTAAAAAATGGTGACAAATTGCGAAGATTTGCACCACGAATTACAAAAAATCTTCAAATTACAAAAACTTTAAACTTCAAATTACAAAAAAAGTTTGGATGAAATCACAAAATTGTTGATGAAAACAAAATTATGGACATGTGATATGTGCAAATATCACATGTGTTATTTTCTATCCAATATGTGATGAGTTCTGCAATTTGAAACACCACTATAACATTTTATATTGCCACTTTGGCACTTCATAAAAATTGAAAAGAAAAAACACCTTGGTCCGTCCCCTTGAAGTCACTGCACTTCCTAGCCACTCTTCAATCCAAGGTCAGCTTAACCCTTAAAGTTTCATCGTCCCCTCGGGGGACAAAATGGATTTTGGGCAGGTTCCTATGGTCTCAATATATGTCCTAATCTTCTAAATTTTTGAGAGAAGATAGGAAAACACGTTAGCTTTCCAAAAATATAATTTTTATTTTAATTGGAATGTGGGAGCAAAAGTTATGGCACAAAAAGCACTTTGTTAGGTTGGCGCGCATAAATTAACTTTTGAGAAAACTTCAAATTATATTTAAATTTTTTTTTTTCAAATGAGTTGTATTTTTGCCTACATGGGAAGCTTTGATTTGGATTTGTTATGCAAAAGTTATGGACAATCATAGATTTCAGGCAATTAAAGCATCTTCTTGAAAAAATAACTTGTAGGATTCATTTCCGACCTCAAAGTTCACAAGTTTTCAAAAAAAATAACTTCACAAGGTTTAGATCTCTAACTAGAACAATCTCACCTTTAAGATTAGTATATTTCAATTCCATCTTAGAGCTATTAACAATTTTGATTTTCCTTCAATCTTAAACCTACTTCTACTTAACAAATTTTTAATGAGTGAAAATTAAGTGTATTTTTGTTGAATTTGTTTTCTTAGATTCTCAACTCAATTTTTTATCATGTAAAAAAATAAATTCAAAATCAGTAGAGAAAAATCATAAGTTATGAAGGTTCAAAGCCAAAAAATGTAGTTGAGCAAGCTGCAAAAAAACTTGTTTCTTTCACTTTAAATGCAAATATCTTGCAATCTATGAGGCCAAAGTTCGTGAAATTTCTCCCACACATTTTTATGCAAGTCTAGTACAAGTTTTTAGGGTAAGATATGCCAAAAAAAACATTAAAATCTTTTTTTGGCTCTTTGCTTTAGAAATGGCAGTTTTGAGTGTGTGTTTTTATGGAAAAAAGGCCTTGGAACTTTAGAAGTTAACCTAGGATGGACGCCGTGGACCAGAGTGGTACGATGGATGACAGAGTATATTTTTGTGTGGGACAAAAGAGCAACTATTCATCCTTGGATTTTTGTGTGGAAAGGGGAGATCTTCTATAGTACTTTGACTTCAAATGAGTTCTTTTGAATTCTTAACACCTAAAGGACCGAGGCATATTTTGGGTAGAAATTGTCAAAAACTGCCACTTTTTAGGGCAGCAAGAAAAAAATGATAAAAAGAAGTTTCTTTTTAAGATTTAACTGCACAAATTTGTACTAGACTTCTACGGGAATGTATGGAAAAAAATTCTAGAAACTTTGACCACGCGGATTGAAAGATTATAACTTTTGAAGTTTGGTGAAAATGATTTTTTCCAACCTTGCTTGATAGGGCTTGGAAACATTTAGTCGTTCTAGAATGAGATTTTTACTCTATATATGGGTTTATTTTTTTAACATTTTCATCTTGCACCATGTAAGCTACATACCCACCAAATTTCACAATTAGAGGAAGAGTTTTGCACATGCTGCCTGGAGCTGCCCGAGCTGCCCACAAAGTTCAAAGTAGCATAATTTTTTATCTAGGCACCCGATTGGAAAAAGAATTAGATTTTCAAGTAGAGGATACATGGTTACATGTTGTATCCAAATTTCATGAACATCCGACCAAAAATGACTTTGAAGGAACCTACTCGAGATTTCTTGGTACGTTGAACGGACACTTGGTCATGTAGGGGTTAATACCAATTATTTCCAGAGTTTTAGAAATAATGATTTTCATAGGGACCCCGCGTCCTTCCAGGGTTAGCATTACTCAAATCTAACCAATTGTGAAAATGAAAAAGAAAAAAAAGAGAAAAAAAAAAAGAAAAGAAAAAAAGCTCCGACCTTGCAAGGAATTAAGGTAGACCTTCTAGAAGTCTAGACCTTTTTAATTAATTCATCAGCCCCAGAATCATATAATGAAATCCAAAAACTCTTTTACGAATTAGAATGCCCCCACCACCACCCCAAAGGCTAGAGAGAGATTCGAGGTTTTTTCCATTTGATTTAATTTCCACTTTGCCAAATGATTGAGTTTACACAAGATGCTTGTTTTGGGTTCCCCACCACAGAATGGACCCCCCCAACCCCTTTTTTACGACCAAACCCTCTTTTCCATTTTTCCAAATATGCTCACTAGTCACTACTGTAGTCTCTGTGGCAGTAAGTTACCGTATTTCAGTCTGCAAAAGGATTGGCACACCGGACTATTTTATTAGTTTGGGTGCGCAGAAAATGAGGCTATGGAACTGAAACACTGAAAAGCTGGTCTCCGGGCCGGGCACCAAACTAAATTAGTATGCCCCTGCCTGTGTTAATTGCCAAAGGATGATAAAATAAAAGTAAAAGCAATCTTCTAATTTTCTAATTCATAAAAACTTCGAAATTCATTATCTTTCTAGCCATGGGTTGGAATGTCATGAATACACAAAAAAAAAAGTCCGTGGATCCACGACACATTACCTTGATGAGCGTTTTCCAATGCGGTCACAAGAATGCGATTGGGGGACGCATTGTCTAAGAGATCTCACTGTAACAAACAAAACAAAACAAACAACCTCATTTAAGGTGTAGAAGTTTGGTGCCATGTGGATCTTCTTACTACATTGATTTATTCTATTGATGTGGGCGTCACTATTTTATCAAAGTCGTACTAGTTTAACCCCTAAAGTTCCTTGACTATGTTCTCACCAAAAATGCTTCAAAATTGCCATTTCTAGTACAAGTACCAAATTATTGAAAAATACCATTTTTTTTTACACATGTAACCGTAGGATCTTGTACTACTCTAGTTTGAGAATATGTGGAAAAAAAATTCAGAAATTTCCACCATATAGATTGCAAGATATTAGCATTTGAAGTGACAAAAATATTTTATTTGGCCCTCCAAAAAACCGGGAAGCTGCACTTCACAAGGTCAGATAATTATGAAAAACTGTCCAAAATGGTTGTGCTTCTTTGGATTCATTCTTTAAGGCAAGTTGACTACATCCATGAAAAATTTTAGATCATTTGGAGTTGTACAACATATAGGAAAAAAATAGTAAGTAGAAAGAAGTTGAGAATGATTCAAAATACTAAATTGTTAATAAATTAGTTATAAAATTAGAACTCCAATCCAAATGGTGGAATTGTTGTAATAAACAATCTACATCCAATAGCAGGCAAAAATATTGAAATTTGTAGTAAATAAAGGATTTCAAATTTTTTTTTGGTGTAGGGATTCCATAATTGCTCGCAAACTAAAAAGCCTCATAACTTTCATCTCAACTATTGAAATGCAATGATTCAATGCTTTTTGAGTACATATAAATCTGAAGAACAAATTTCAGTTTTTTATTTCTCAAAAAAGTAATTTTTTCAAATCTGCCTGGACTGCCCGAGTTGAGAAACAAACAACATATTATGCAATAACTTTTGACTCATATTTCTGAATGTCATGAAAGTTGTGCATATGAAAGATATTCCTCGTCCCCACATTCAATTAAACTTTCAGCCCACAATATGCAAATCTCCGGTCACACGTACATGCCCAAAATTTATATGTTGCCAAAAAACGCATGTTGGTCCTTTAGGGGTTAAAGAAAAGTCATTGAATTAGATTTTGCAAACAAAGTGCTGAAAAAATGAAAAAAAAATGAAAAAATGAAGCTTTATTTGAAGTGATGAAAAAATGAAAAAAAAATGAAAAAATGAAGCTTTATTTGAAGTGAAGTAGGTCTTGCTAGCAAATGATGTATTATGGTAGAATAGCTACTATATTTAAATCAACTTATGCATAATTTTTTAATTAAGTTCATTTTGAATATTGAAAAGATAAAATTTTCATATGAATTATGATTTTTCCAAAAAAATTGAAAAACATGAAGTATTCAATAAATACACAAAGGAATATATACAAATTGCTAGGACAACAATATGTGTTACCCAAATAATTGCATGACCTCAAACACTATAATTTTGGATCTATTAGTTTGATTAGGCTGATTTGTTCACATTTAGTTTGAAATTGACCTAAGTACTTGATTCTACATTGTTTTACTCAAAAGTCAAGATTGATTTTAAGATGTTTTTCATTTCTAGAAAWTGTGTCCAAAAGAAACAATAATCTTCATTTATGACAATAAAATCCCTTTTTCTTTAGGATTTAAGCTGCACTTGATTGTGAAGTATTGCAAAATCAATTCACCAATTTTTTCCCTTAAGTTTGAACCCATTGAACATGAGCTTATGGTTGGTTTTGAGTTCATCTACTTTCAACAATTAAAGATTCATTGTAAACTCTTGCGATCACCAAAAAAAATGCAAGCTAAGGGAATTTCAAATTAATTAAACTCTCAAAAAGATCCAACAAAAATCTAGACAATTAAAATGGGAACTATGTCCAAATGCCTATTATTTGTTTAGTTAAATTGGTCAATTTCAAGTGCAAGTATCTTAATAATGAACAAACTAAGATTGAGTTTTTTTCTTTTGAATTTCAGAGTATTTTTTTTGGAAAACATGTATCCATGATCATCATTGTCCAAACCGTGACATTTACAATTGAACCAAAAAATAACACTGAAATCTAAATATTAATGACAATGAAAGATGCATTCAATCAAAATATGACAGCTTAGTAGACAAATCAAACCATTGTAAGGAATAAATCTTATATTGAGCTTGAAGGGGCAAAACTCTAACAAAGGAAAATACTTTATACTATTTAAATACACAAAGAGGGCAATCTAATAGCAGCCAAAATGACTTTCATTCTCTATCTTTGGCCCAAAAAGGGAATTTGCAATTCACTTTGCCAAATTAATTTTCCAATGATCCAACTTAAGGGTCTCCTACCATGTCAGATTGGTAGGTAGGAAAAGCACTAGAAGACAAGAAGATTCCATTGATTGTCTTGCTAGCCTTGGTGAGCAAAAAATGAGGATTTCATGTTTCATTGAAAATGGTGGACAAACCCTTTGGACAAGATTGGTCAATCTTGAAGGAAATCAATGCGTATAAAATTCTTACTTGATTTCTTCCCACCAATTGGGTCTACATGTCAATGCAATTGCTCACTTGGATCCTAGGCTCTCTTTGGAAACTTTGCCCATTGGTCTCACATGGTATGAGGCCCTAAATCCAAGAATGGCCTATTGAAATGTCAATTTTTGATACACCTATAAACAATACTTTAAAAATTCATAACTTATCCATATAGTGTCCAAAACACGCATGCTAAAGTGTGTGGGCATACAATTTCACTTCCCAATAAGATCCAATAATAATGATATTATTATTTTTTTATCAAATTAAGTATGCTCAATTGCTATTTAGTGTGGAACTGTGGATTATGAGTGCACGTTCCTGAATCTCTAAAGGGATGAATGATTGTTGAACGTACGCAGGTAATCTCAGTAGGTGTGTATGAAGTCATTTTTCAATAGATGTTCTTCAAATTTTGATTCAAGGTCTAAGCATGTAGCCTCTAAGAGAAAATATAATTTTTTTTCTATCAGGTGCCTAGAGCAAAAGTTATGATATCTTAATCTTTTTAGGCAGCTCGGGCAACATATGCAAAACTACTATTTTAGGGCTGAAATTTGGCAGGGTTGTAATTTACATGATTCAAGATGCAAATGTAAAAAAAATAACCATGTGTAGTGCAAAAATCTCACTCTAGGAGGTTTTAAAGTCTATTGGCCTTGTCGGGCTAGCTCAAAAAACTACTTTTTCTTCTAGCTTCAAATGTTATAATCTTTCGATCTGTGTGGAAAATTTGTACGGTTGAGTTTTGAGAAGAAAACATTTTTTTTCTCATTGCCTTAAAAAGTGGCAATTTTTCACAATTTGTGCCCAAAATGAGCCTTAATCCTTTACGGGTTAACTTATTGTACAATACAAAATATTGAAATTAGGTTGCCTTAATTACATCAAGAAAGCAACTTTACAAGCCATTAAAGTCAACAAATACTTCTACAAATATTTCCATTTGCACACATGGAGGTTCATGAGTTTGTTCTAACTACAACTATTTCTTGTGATGATGCAACACGCTTCTTTTTTGCAATCACCTCCCTTCTTTGTAAAAATAAATAGAGCCGTTGATTAGGTATTAAAATAAATGCCTCCCACCTCCAAAGTCGTTGATCCATAGAAAAGTCAGTGGCTGTTGATGTTGCCGATATGGAGTACAATGCAGAATACTAAATGGAATACAATACAAATTACAAATATGAAAATGTTGTATGGAATATCAAGTGAAATACAAATATGGAAAACTATACTGAAATATTGTATTGAATATGATACAAATTGTTATACAGGTCTTGAATATGGTCCTAAATATATATTTCATATTGATTGCCATAYTAGGAGCTTTTCAAAAATAAGAATAGTAGGAGGGGAGTCTCAAATTCTCAAAAACAATTCATTCATTCATGAACTAATTGAGAAAACAAATTTGAGTGACTATCCACTCAAATACCTACAACACCTAATTTAACCCCTAAAGTCCCATTGTCCCCTCGGGGGACAATTTGGATTTCGGGCAGGATCCTGTGACCTTGATTTTTTATGAAACTTTTTGAAAATTTCTCATAAGGTAGAAAAACTGATTAGCTTTGTGGGAATATAATTTTTTTTTTCAATTGGTGCCCGGGAACAAAAGTTATAGCTCAAAAACCCCAAAACTGAACTCGGTGGGCAGCAAACAAAATTTACAAAAATTCAAAATTAAATTTTTAAATATTTTTTTCTAAAATGATATATTTTTATGTACATGTGAAGCTTTGATTCATTCTATTTGGACTAGTAATGAGAAAGTTATGGACAATCTTGTTGTTTGGGTACTCTAAGCATCTTCTTGAAAAAAAGCCCTTATAAGATTCATTTCTGAATGCAATTTTCACAATATTTCAAAAACAATTGTTCACTTTTTAGAACAATCTCACCATTGGAATTTTTGTTTCAATCCCATCTTAGAGCTATTAACCATTTAGTTTTTCTTTCAATCTTGGACCTACTTCTACTTAATAATTATTTAAAGAATGAAAAACAAGTGTTCTTTTTTGGAGTTTTTTTTCTAGACTTTCAACACAATTCTTCAACATAAATTTTTTAAAATTCAAAGTGTGTAGTACAAAAAATTTCGACAAATGGTGGTCAAAGTCATCTGAAATTGCAAGCCAATGTTCAAAAAAGCTTTCTTTTTCAACTATGAATGCTAGTATCTTCCAATCTATATGGTCAAACTTCATGAAACATTTACCACATGATCTAAGACAAGTGAAGTACAAGATCCTACGGTTAAACTGTTAGAAAAATTCTTTTTTTGTTTTCTAGGATGAATGCAGCAAAAGGGGTAGTTTTTAGTGGTTTTTGACAGAAAAATGTCCTTAGGACTTTAGGGGTTAAACGCGGCGCATTCTTATACGCTAACATTAAATATTTGTGTAGTGTCCAATGTCGACAAATTAGTGTGGAGCAACCTAATCTCACTATTTTGCAGGTACACTACCGTAGTACTTTTTCAATTTCAGAAAAAATTAATTGGTTTTGAAAGAATTCGTAATTTTAGGAAATTATAATGATAACCGCCTAAAATCTTGAAATTTTCAATACCAATTGTTGAAATTCAACCAATTTAACCCCTAAAGGACCAAAAAACCCACTTTAGGCTTTTTGAGAACTTGGGTAGGCTCTATTGACTTCATAATTTGGAATTTTTGCATGAATTTCTTAAAATGGATGGTACTCACCATAACCTACACGTGAAGCTTTGTTTCATGTCATTCCGACAAATATTGCAAAAGTTAGAAGGGTTTTTTAAATTTCAATGTCAAACCAGGCACCAATAAATATTTTCATAAAATAGAAAAATAATTTTTTAAAATTATATAGATTGATACCTACTCAAAAAAAAATAAACCATTCAATTCCGAATAATGAGGTAAAAGTTACAAAGAGTTTTATTTGCAGGCAACGAAGGTAGAAAAAACATATAAAGTCGTCTTTTGCTCTCAATTTTGAAAATTTTCAAAAAAAAATGAACGTAAAGAATAATAATTGCTTATTGGAATACTTTCACCATTGGAATTAATAATTCTCAAATTCTTCTAAAAATTAGTAGCATATTAGTTTTATCTTCTATTCAGTAGCACCTTCCACTTCACAATTTTTAAAAAAATGAATATGAAAGTTTTTTTAGTTTATTTTTTTTCCATATGTTCTCAATTCATTTTCCAATACATTGACTGAATGCACAAGTCATAGGACATACTTGTCTTTTTCTAAAAATGTTGAATGACAAAACTTCACCTTTTGGAAAGGCTAGAAAAGTCTACATTTTGAAGTTTAGGCACATTGAACTTGCAAATTGCAATTGGTGAAGATGTTTATTCTAAAATTTTGGTACAATTTATTGAGTTATTTGTAAAGTACACTAAACCGAATTACTAAGAACTCAACCGCTCATGGTTAAGTCAAATTAAACCAGGAATTGTATTTAAAATGTAATTTCAGACCTCAATTAGGCATAGTAGAATAACTTTTTTCAAAAAACTTAGAACTAAAACAAGTTGGTAAATTAAGTTAAGTTTCATCTTCAAAAATCCAATGGAGATTTCAAACCTCCAATCAAAAGTTATGGACATATTTCAGAGAGGATGCTTGAAAATGTCAAAGAAATTGTCCCTTCCAAACCCTCGCTGAAATATGTCCATAACTTTTGATTGGAGGTTTGAAATCTCCATTGGATTTTTGAAGATGAAACTTAACTTAATTTACCAACTTGTTTTAGTTCTAAGTTTTTTGAAAAAAGTTATTCTACTATGCCTAAACGAGGTTTGAAATTACACCTTAAATACAATTTCTGGTTTAATTTGACTTAACCATGAGCGGTTGAGTTCTTAGTAATTGTAATATACATATCACACAATGTTTGTTTTACCTCCTACCACCCCATACACCATAATTGTAAGTTATTGTCACTCTTCCGACACCGATACTCAAGCTTACATTAAGTAGGTGTGGATTAATTTCAAAGATGAGGACTGTGGAAAAGAAAAGGCAGCTTCTCTCAAGGCTACACTAATGATGGTAAATAGTGTTACCTACACTAATTGATTTAAAATAGCCATGAGTTTTTACTTTTAATGAATATTTTTACCAACTATAGGTACAAAGTTTTCCCAAGTATAGTATTGTAAGGATCCATGCACTCCGTAAAAATAATCATGAAGAGTAAAAACTTAAAGCATTTCTATAATAGTTAGTATGGGTAACACTATTTACCATCATTAGTGTACTGAATGTTATGACTCAAGCAAGGTGTTATCATAATGCCGGCTCCGTTCTACGCAAACTACAGTGGAAGGAATCTCGTGTCTCCACTGAAGTGACTGGCAAGCCGGGGTTCGTTTCAACTTATTAGATTAGCTTAGCTGTATTCTTTTGATTAAGTCGCTAATGTGCTACTGGAGTGGCGGAAATGGTCCTGATTAGGGGCTTCCGTTCTTCCGTTCCAGTAGTCCGTCAGCAATTTCATTTCAATTAATTAAGTTAATGATTAACTTGGCTTTGGAAGAATGCCGGCATGAAAAAAACGGAATCATGAGTGCTGTTGGAAAAAGGACTGATGAGCGAGGTCGAAGAGTGAGTGGAGTGGCTGCTCTTGAGCTCTCGGTTGAAAATGATGGGTTAAAAGGGGTCTGGAAATCCGAGTGTTATCTTATCGCTTCATTGGGTTCCCTTTTCTCTTAATTTTTTTTTCCATGAACACAGGCAGGCGAGGAAATGAAAAGGTGGATGGATCCCCTACTTAGCTGGATTCACTTTTCTGGAAACTTTTCTTCAAGAATCTGCGGGGGAGGGATTGTTGATTAACTTACTGTTGAGTTGCGCACATCAGTGGTGTATGGATCAGATTTTTGGAAGGGGTAGATGTTTTTTGAAGATGCCATCAAATTCGAACAGGCTCAGAATTGGCTTGCATTTTTAACATGATTTTTGTTATGCATCATTCCTTTTTGCTATGATATTAGTGGCAAGCATACAAACTTTAACCAAACATTTGATAGAATGCGAATGATGGACTTAGATTGTTGGGTGGAGCAGCGGGCGTCTAAAAACATGTGAGTTTTGCAACGACCCACCCACCCTGCTGACGGCCAGATTATCAACTGGCTCCAGACGTATTTTTTTTTTTTTTTGAAACAAATGGACAATTTCCATTGAAAAGAAACAGTACATCGAACCAAGGGAACAAGCCCCGGCGGAAAAACTTGACAATCACCTCACATTTTTTTTTTTTTTTGAACCTCAGAGTCAAGGCAGCAAGCATGTGAAGAGGAACCAACAAGCCCAGGGAGAAATGTCTGAAACTCAGACAAAGGCTCCAGCTTTGGGCCGATTAAGGTTCCAATGCATCGACCTGTGAGACCTAACTCCAAAGAAACTATTCTGTAACCATATGCTATCAAAGCGCTTGAGAAAACTCCAGACGTATTTGAGTCTCTGCGAAACCATCATCGAGATTTCTGTATGGCACATGCATACCAAAATTTAACTCCTTTTAGGCACTAATCAAAATTGATTGATTGCAGGGTGAAACCGGTACAAAGCAAAGCTGGGCTCAAGAGCGTGTCAGATTCTTTAAAAGGGTGTTCACCAGTTCACAGAAAAGGACGTAATAGTTGTAGGTGAACTAACTTCTCAATAAACCAAAAAATGGCAACGAAACAACATCAACCCAACGTGTAGATGTACCATCATCAAACGAAACGACAATTAACGGCATACGATGACCATCTCGTCAGACATTCTTGTGGTAGATAGATTCTTCATAACCGATTGCATCTCAATTGTGCAACACCTTCACCATATTCTGAAATGAAAGAAAGCTTCGAAAATGCTCCACCGACCAAAACAAAGCCATTAGAAGCACGCAAATCCAAGCAATTCAAGCAAAAGCCCATACGGACAAAATTCCAATCAAGTTGTCTCCTTTATTTTGCGATAGAAAGTAGTGGTTTGAAGACAGTTCCCTCAAACTGTGTTGTGGGATCCATTCGCAGAACCAAGGTTGTGCTTGTACTCAACACATTCCAATTCTTTATCCCCTGTTTTTTTCTCTCCCTATATCAATACATCCATTTCCTACACTCCTCCTTAGAGTCCGAAGTTGAGAGCCAGTGTTGCCAAAACACTCTTTTATCAAGCGAGCAGACAGACAGACCGTCCATCCGAAACTTACTTCGTGGTCTTCTTGCTCCTTGTAAGTATGTAAGTATGTAAGTAGCCATTCCAACTAGAAGGGGTCTCTAATTAAGCACTGATGCCGAAGTCATTTTGCCCTCGCTTTTGGAAATTTGACAAAATGAGGTGCATCAGCAAGACCACCGCTTTATCTTTCTCCTGTAGTAAATCTCTACAATCTCCCTAATCTCCCTCCAGTCTACATAAATACGGATTAATTACCACTAATTCAGCCTACGCTCACGAAGTCCCACACCACACCACACGAACTCAGAATCCCACCACGATACGAGCACGGAACCACGTTGACACGAACATCAACATTACGCCTCCCTAACTTCAGTTCTTCACAGAAATCGACGTACATTAAGACTTTCTTTACGTCCAGCACTGAACACCGACAAAACTCTAACATTACTCCACCACCATGTACACCAACTGCTTGGCGACCCAAACTTCCGAGCATTCGATCTCWTGGGTGAGTTAGATCTTCCGGACCTTGGAAGTTGACGTGTGGATTGCACGAGGTGAGCATAGCCACGAGCGAGTTGGAGCTTCCCAAGTTGTTCCGCATGAGCATTGCATTCTGTCCTGCTCCGAAGCTGCTCAAGCTCGAAGTCGCCATCGCCATCGCCAACGCCAACGCCAACAATCTACAGGTGCATACACACCATACCCAGTCTGCGAATTACTAGAATCTCTCTCCCTCTCCCTCTCMCTCACACACAGCTACAATAATGGTTCTCTCTTTCTCTCGATCTCTCTCTCTCCCTCTCTCTGTCTCTCTTTCTGTGTCCCTGGCAATTAGCAGCTTCGATTTCTCGTCGAGCTTTCCACTCTCTGGTCTGTGTCCTTGGTTTGTTCTTCCCGAGTTTCCAAGAATGCGAGTCTCGTCCCTCCCACCGGCCAACAAAACACAGACTCCWGATGGAATGGGGATTTATAATGGGAAGCTGCCGGTATTCATACTGTATCTGTCTTTCCTTTCGTTAGATCTTTCTTCAACACCACCACCGTCGTAAAGCCACACCAGGTTCTGTAATCCAAAAGTAAGGTAACTTAAGCTATGATACTGTAAATGGAACTGCGGGTGAAGCTGCACTGCAAGACGGACTGACCCTGGCTGAGTGACTGAAGATTGATCAGTGTGATTTTTTTAATGTTGAGAAACTGAAACTCAGCGAAGGAAAGTGGATTGCTGGGGGGCGTCCACGGAGGCTTGTTTTACTTGGAAGTCAAAGGGCGTGATCATGCTGGGAGTCCACTTGGGGTACGCCAGTATCAGTRTAGGGAGAGAACGGAGGTTCGAGGAACCGGTACAACTCGGTGATACTGTGTTGATACTGTGTTGATACTACGGTGGTACTGGGTGGTACCGGGTTGATATTGGGGTGATACTGCACTCATCTTAGGATACGATTTGGGATAAAAACGCGTTGTAGGGTGGGGAGGGTCTAATTGAACCTCCAAGTGGGTATTTTACTTACTCCAGGGAGGGGGAGGACTGGTTCTTGCCTTCGTGGTGTGGGTTGCGGTGAGTGTGTGTTTTTTCTGTTCCTTTTGGTGGTGGCTTTGGACTTTTTTCACCAAGGGGGTTGTTTTTTCTTCCTGCATCACCGGCATGGGCCCCCCTGTCCCCGCTGTCCAGCTGGAGAGCGAAGCTTCATGGACACATTGGGCTTGGCAGGGGGAGGGAGGGGCCGGGGCCACGACAAGCAAGCGGACAACGCGCAACTCCAGGGGGACGGTACCGGTACTTCTCCTCCTCAGGCACGCTCCCTCCTCCTTTCACTGAGCACACCTTTTTTCAGAGTCCGTGCTGGGGTGCCCATTTTGACTTATCAAATCGCCCCTGCGCATAAGCAACTGCAAACTACACTAAATAGTGAAATTAGGTTGCCTTTGCAATTAGGTTGGCTTTGCAATTAGGTTGCCTTCCTCCAAGAAAGTGACAGTAAAAGCCATCAAAGTCAAAAAATATTTCTACAAATACTTCTACTTGTGCACATGGAAGTTCAGGAGTTCCAAATACACCAATTACTAATTTAAAAGTAGGATATTATTGTACATTAGCAATAAATATTTATATAGTGTGGCGTGTCGTGAAATTAGTGAGGGGCTACCTAATTTCACTATTCAGTGTACACTAAATAGTGAAATTCGGTTGCCCCTCACTAGTTTCTCAACATTCCACACTATAGAAATATTTATTGGTATTGTACAAGAATGCGCTACTTTTGAATTAGTTATTGGTGTATTTGGAACTCATGAACCTCCACGTGTGCAAATGGAAGTATTAGTAGAAATATGTGTTGACTTAGATGACTTGTAGAGTAACTTTCTTGGGGTAAGGCAATCTAATTGTAAAGGCAATCTAATTACACTATTTAGTGTAGCAAGTCATGCTAGCTTTGATTCACCAAAAGGATGATTTTCTTCCTTAGGCCACTATTGTTGCATGTTTCAACAAGTTTGAGATCACTTTGCTTCCTTGCTTTAGGATGTTATGATACATTGAAATTTTACTTTAACAATAAAAGAGTGTAGAAACACAATCCATTTGGAGCAAAATTACATAGAGGCATCCCAACCATATGGTCTACAAGGACAAGATCTAGCCCATGTAACTTTTTTACAAACCCTATTGTAGGTTGACTTGGTTTCACCCACTCATGGCACCACATTCTTACACTTAAATTTAATATTCATGGATCTCTTTTCTATTGGAGATGGCATACGGGAAGACTAATTCTTTTGGTTACTTTGATAAATTCAAAAGTGAAATCTAAATGTCCACAATTGCATGCTAGGGCTACTATTTATATCAAACTTTTGCTCTTGATTGGTTATCTAGTATTCAATCTATCACTTATCTTATTCTTTAAATGCTCTAAAGTCCATATTTTAGATGATGAATAGAGGACTTTAGAACATTTTTCATTTAAAAAACTTTATATTCATCCTCCAAAATGTTTGAATCTTTAAAGACAACTTTAATTTAAGGTCAATTTGATGAAATTCAAATAAATCTTATTGGTGTGTAAAGATATATATAAAATTATACAAAATTTMTGATAAAATGATTAAGATGTTWAAGGATTGATGAAGTATTTGTCACTACAATATCAAATATAAGAAAATCATTCACTACAATCATTATTTTTTTTTAAATTGATGTCRAATATTTCTAAAAGAATTCTTGTTCTTTAGGTATACAATCTCTCATTTTTTTTAAAAGAATGAAAATCTCTCTACTAATGCAACAATGCCCATTTTAAATTGGTAAGTTCCAATTCAATCCACCCTTTTACTACGGCTACACTCCTTCATAAGYATGAGTGATAGCTAGAGCCAATGATGCTAGTTTGTGAGCTTAGAAATGCAAGCATATGAGCGCAGAGCCCATGTATCAATAAATTCTCTACTAACAACTATTGAAGGTGCTCATAACATAAACACCAATATATAGGCCTCTATAACATAGGTATCCTATAATTATGGAAGTTTTTTCATAATGTAGACACCTAATAACATATGTGTCTTGAACTCCTAAGCTCATGTGTTTATGATCCTAGACTTACATATTAGCACCTCTATCCATTGCCCTCAATGAGAGTTTTTTCTAAAATCAAATCAATTTATTCTTCATACATTCCTCTTAGAAACTTATAGGTGAACTTACCCAACCCAGCATGCCCTCACAAGTGTGGAAAAAAATCTGGTAGCAATATTTGGAGAGGATTACTAGTTAGTTCATTGGGAAAAAACAGTTGAATATTATCTATTCCTTAAATGAGTTTGTTTGTTTGTTTTGGTTATTTTGTTTGCTTTTTTGTTTATGACACCCAGACCTCTGGAATTGTGTGTCCCGTGGTCTCGTTTATGGAACTTATAGAAAGTCTTCACCAAGGAGGGGGGCACGGACTTTGTTTTGTGGCATTTCAACTCTGAGTAGAAAGTTGATATTGAATTTCAAATTCTTTTTGAATTAATTTTTTTTTGAATAACTTTTTACTTCTATTTTACCGGGGCAACGGCATAGGGCACACCAGTGGAAAATTGAAGGAAACTAGCTGGTAAAACTCCAAAAGCACCCCCAACGCGTTTTCGTACTGTCAAAGTGTACGCGCAGTTTGTCATAAGATTACTACATGGTACTGCTTTTGTGCATGAGGAGTTGGTACATATTCSAGTATATCATTCCGCCTGTGTACTTACATGAACGTCATTCCAAGTTCCCATAACGTTCATTAACCCCCTTTCCCATACCATTCCAAACTTCACAGGAGTCTCTCTCTCTGTCATCACAATTCACAATAAGAAACTATTTTTTTGTTCCCATTTCTCAAATGTCAACTGAACCCATCATTGGTCCCACTCACTCACTCACTTCAGTCACTCCAGTCACTTGGGGCCAGGGTGAACTGACCCCCTCATTGCCCTCATTGCCCCTGTCACAGGGTAAATGTAAAAACTGCCCCCTATTTTGTGCTGCGTTTATTTTGTATTTCTTCATGTCCCCTAGCTAATTTGGGGCCTCTGATTGCAATTATGAATTCAGAATTTGCAAATTTTGTCATAGGAGGCAGATGAAAGAATTTCAGTGTTTTTCCCAGGGGTAAGAAAAGGGGCAATGAGGGGGTCAGTTCACCCTGGCCAGTCACACTTGCAGACAGAGTTTCCGTTAATCGTTTCTTTTTTCCCTTTCCCCCTTCTCCCTACTAATTTAGTATTGTTTTTTATTTTTGTTTTTCTGTTTCTGACTACCCCTCAGATTACTCAAGGTGATTTTAAGTAGTGCACTCTTGCACTCTTGCACTCGTAGCACTAACTTGCTATACATTTTGAAATTACATGAATTTTTTTGAGGTCCACTAATACGGGAGTTTTCTATACTTCAATCAAATTCAATATATAATGTGACCTACACTATTTTCAGACTGTGATATTGTATCCGTCTTTCGGCTAGGGCGAACTGACCCCTTATTGCCCCATCAGAAGGTAAATATAAAAGTTGCCCCATATTTTGTGCCATGTCAATTTTTTATTTCTTCGCCTTCCCCTACTAATTTGGGACCTCTGATTGCAAATATGAATTCAAGATTTTGTAAATTTTGTCACATGTGGCAGATAAAAAAACTTCAATGTTTTCTCCGGGGAAATAAAAGGGGCAATAATGGGGTCAGTTCGCCCTGGCCTCCGTCTTTCTTCCAAATAGTGTGCCCGTGAGTGATTCTTCTCCTAGTTTCATCCACATCATTTACCTTCATCCATCCATGCGGGGCAAATTCATCAGAAGCTCCTCCACTGATCCTTCTTGGTTAGAAACGAAGCTAATCCGTCAACGACTGAACCCACTGTTACGGCTTTTACCGATTGATGCCGCCGTTACTGATTGGCTGGCACTCATGGGAGCAAGCCCAACGAGCCTTCTCTCACCTTCATCCAGTTCAGATGGCGGACGGACGGAGATGCTCCGTCCTCCTGGAAGAGTCCTTACCTCAAAATTAAGCTCTTGGTTTGGCTTGGTTTGGCTTGGTATGTTATAGTGAGATCTTCCAAACTAAGCGTCCCCCGTTCGCATTCCTACTATGGTGGGAAAGCTCTTTGCGAAGGAGGGGTGCACAAGCTTTGTTTCATCAGTAAAAAAGTTATTGAGTTTAAATTAAATTAATTAAATTTTTTTTTTTGAATTTAAACGAATGGAGATCAATTGCACAACAAAGAATTCAAAACAACCAACCTTATAGGCTGAACAAAGGAGAAAGAGAACCTATTGGAGGAGGTAAGGAACCTTGTCTATTAAAAATAATAATCTTGCCAACCCGACACTAATAAACAAAGCTTTTAGTTTTTTATTCCGGAGATTTGTACTTGTGTTGCTTCTCACTCAAAATGATCTAATGTTAGTAGCCAACTGAGCCCCATATTATGTCCTTTGTGACTAATTGCACTCACCAGAAGTTTTATTCCTATTTTGGGGATGAAAAGTGACTGGGTTTGCAGCAGTACAAGAAGCAATTACTAAGGATTTTAGCCAAATAGTGTCGAAACTAGCCCAAATTCCGCAAGTTTGTGGTCAAAGACATAGCCAACTCCATGGCAAACCTTGAGCATGACAGTGTGCCCAGCATCAAGAAACGCGTCCCTAAAGGCGGTAGGCAAGCGTTCTTGAGCAATTTCAAATTTCAAAGTTTTTATGAATTATAGAATCAAAAAAGTTACTTGTACTTTTAATATTTTAAATTATACTAGTGTGCCTTGTGTCGTTGCCACAATCAAAACAAATTCCAAAGCTAATAGTAAATTTATAACCCAGAAAAACTAAAAAATCAATAACTTTCTCATTAGGTGTCAAAACACCACGAAATCAAACCTATGCAGTCCTCCTTGCTGAGTGTCGCGGCCCAAATGACTCTCAAGAGTCTCAACTAGCTCCAGTGGGTTCACCACAACCCACTTACACTGTCACTTGAGTCACCAACTGCCTAACAATGCACATGCCAAGCACATCCAATGTTAGTCCCCATTTCCAATTCCTTTTTGCTTAGTCCCAGTTACCGGGACTCCTAGCACACACACCTCCTTCATGACATTGGGCATGTCACTTAGTAACATGGGGCGGGACTTCCACCTCAATGTGCAAGGCTCCATGGTGGCACTACTCACCATGGGCCTAACCGCCCTTCGATGTCACCCCACTCTATGCTAGCCCATTTTGCACTTGCTACTTATTCACCAAGGTAACCGGTACTCATACTTGGGATACACCCTAAGAGGCCTAGCAAGGAKCGGGACACCACCCAACCAATGCCACGGGACACTCACACTAGTGTCCCATGGTGCCTTGGAGTGGTGGTGAAGTCACCACCACTCACCATGAGCCACCGGGACTCACCAAGGCTCCAAGAGGAAGTGAGGAGGGAGACCACCCCTCCTTGTAGTACCCTCTGCGGGATTTGGTAGACCCCCCCCCTAGGTCGAAGGGGTTCCCCTCATGACCTTTGGTTTTGAAAGACCACCCACTTCCAACCCCAAAATCCGAGTTTCGTCACCGTTTGGAGTCCCGAACTTCCAAATAGCGTAACTTTGCACTCACGGCTTCAAATTGCACATGCAAGCCCATTTTCAATATCTAAACAACGAGTAGATGCCAATGGACTCCTCACTTGTCCTTTTTGGACAATTACTCGCAAAGTTATGGCCCTCCAAAGATTCGGGTTCACCGGGGGAGGCGTCTTGCCTTCACCACGACCCTTCTCTTGACCATAACTTTGGCCTTGTAGCTTAAAACCTCGTAATGCTTGTCATTCTAGGTTCCTTGTCGTTATAACTTTCCAATGATATTCTACATGCCATATTTGGTTGAGGGATTCATTGCACACCCCTCACACCTAGCCCTCAAGTGTCCCGGCGCCACCGGGACACCTCCAACTTTGAACGGCCATAACTTTTGACTCACAAGTCCAAATGGCGCGTTCTTTGGACCATTGGAAGCGTCTCCTCAAGAGCTTTCCAAGCATGTATGACACATGCCCAAATTCTTTACGATCAGGGCGCTATTGCGCCCTGTTTGATCGGGAGTCACCATTACTCCCTACCTAGACTATTGCAAGGCTTGGGAAGTCACCCCCAAGGTCCTCCTTGCTCACCGAGGCACTTTGAGCACCCAAAGGAGATGGGGGCGTGACACTGAGGGCTTTTCAATGGTACCAAACGTGCCATTGGGGGACGTACGGTCTATTTTATATATTTTTAGATCCATAAATAACTCAAAAATCAATAACTTTCACCCCATAGGTCAAAACGCCACGAAACCAAGCCCGTGCACCCCTCCTCACCGAGGGATTTCCAACGGTACCAAGCATGCCACCGGGGGACGCACGGTCCGGGAGATCTCAACGTAACAAACAAACAAATTAAGAAAGAATATTCCATGCTAACTTAATGTATAGATGTATAGATAGAGTAAAGTAATGTGGCAATGGCACAAGGTATACACTGATAGAACCTCCCTTACTCAATAGGTCCTGGACCAGTCCGACATATTGATTTACAAATGTTTGTTGGGTAAGAGGGTCAGATTTAGTCACAATTTTGTACTCTGGCCCAATCAGGGATTGGTCAAACAACATTGGTTTATAGAGCTTAAAGCATCCCCACCAGGGGAGTTCCCTATCCCTATCCGGATGAAATTCATTTGGATAGGGAAGACCCCCTCCCACCAGCATTCCCTATCTCTAAAATTTGGGGAATTGGGAGGCCCAATTCCCTAAATTGGATGGGGATAGGGAATTGGGAAATGGTAAACCCTATTCTTGAATTTACTATTGTTGCATGATGTGTGCTCCCATGACTTGGCGTTGGACTATTACTTTTCTCTTGTTACTATATTTACAAGTGCATCTTGACTTTACCTTGCCTAGATTTAGTATAAAGTATTGATTTGGGGAAGCATGGGTGGGAAGCGGCTTCCCCATCCCTATATTTTTGAATGAAGAATGGGGATAGGGGTAGGGATGGGGAAGAGCCTGGTGAGGATGCTCTTATAGAGGAGCAACTTAGAGAGGTTCTACTGTACTAGTCTGTCTGATTGGAATCAGTTTTCTACCYTCAATGTAGCACACGTGAATTGCAAAGAAAGGGGCTCTTGAAAATTGCTGGTCTTCGAAACGTTGGTTTCGTTTCTTATTGTACAAGCGGAGTATATGCTTCCTCCTTACAGTGCAGTGCTTTGTTTTGATGTTCCAAAGGCTCTCGTCGGTAGTGTCGTTCCACTTCCACTTTCCACTTTACAACTTYATGTTCCATTGGGGCCCAAGCCAGTCGTGAAAAATACAAACAAACCTTGGTTCGGGGTACCTTTCCCATTTCAATGGAATTGTCCATTATAAGCTCGACAGTTTCTAAAGCTCTCTAACTTTGCTAACTGAATGGGAGTGCTGAGCATTTTTTTGGAGTTTTCTTGTCCTGGTCCGCTTCAGTGCAAAGTATGACCCTAGCAGCCTAGCTTAACTGTATTGAATCATACTACGTAGTACGGTAGAATCTCTCTAAAGCGATAGGATTGGGACCGGTCTACATTGGGGAGGGACATGGTGTTCGTATGTGGTTCATATTGTTGAGCTAGGACCAATGATCACTATTTCTTGGCAACACTTTATTGGTTTAGAGGGTATTGCGTTAGGGGAGGTTATATTGTATATACATTGCGTAGGCAAGAGCTTCAGGTTTGTTTCTTGTTTGCAAAAGTTATTCTCACTCTATTTGTTAATGGTATCCGTCGTCGTTGCATTGTGAAATGGACACACTATTTCCAAATAGAGGGAGTAAGTTTGATGCCAATATTGCTCTAAGGTAGGAGGCTCTGAAAGCAAGCGGGCATTTAGAACCACCCATATAGACTCGCCTGAAATGGACATGAGATGGTCTTTAAATGGACCTTCTATAGTCATTGATTGGATCAATAAATAAAAAAGGTTATTTATTGCAATAGCCAATCATTCTCTTTGCTTTCTCCATTTCTCTCTAGAAGTTGCAAGTGAATAGTTTATGAAAAACCTAGGGTCATAAATAGGGACATATGACTAATCTTGTTTGAAAATTCGTAAGTAATTCAAAAATTCTTCAAAATATACAAAATGACTTGTGTTACAATCATAATCTATTTCTCTTTGTTTGGAAAATAAGCTAAAAATATTCCCATAAAAGAAAATATATGAGAAAGGCAGACCAGCCCTTAAATGAGCGGTTTATGAGCCTCCTACCTTATGCTCATTTTTTGATCTACACTGGCACTACAGCACGTACCCCATTTCTAAACAGCATCCCATTTCCTTGCTATAGGGTGCTCTATTTTCGATCAACTCAAATGTAGGTGAGAACTCACGTTTTGTTGGCCCATAGGAGCAACAATGATTTTGTGACCATCCTATGATCGGAAATAGGTTTGCCGACTTATTGGAAATGGGGCAAATATCTTCACGAAAAAAATTCATGATAGTTTTGATTCCGAGGGTAAAAAAATTTAAAAATTTGAAATCTTAAATCTATTTCTCTACAGTAGAATTTTTTTCCTGAAATATCTGCATGCATGCCGCAGATAGACTGAATTGCTTAAGTGGTCAGAAATAGGTGATCATCCTGATATTAGTTGGAATTGCAGACTGAACTACCGATTAGCCCAAAAAATAAAAATTGAAAAAAAATAAAAATAAACGTGAGTCAGCTTGGAACTGGAGCCTGACATGTGATCGTGGACGACTGACAGGGCGCTAGCTAATGTGCACGAGCATATTTTGTACACTGTCCTCCAAGGATTACGTGCCAAACTGTTGACCACTAATCTGTACACTTGTTCAAGATTAACGAAGGTAGCCGACCACTTAAGCAACTGAGCATACCTGGAGTGCGGGTGTGTTGAATGTTGAGTGGAAAATTTTCCACGTTCACAGAAATGGATTTGAAAAGGATTTCATAAATTTTTCACAATTTTATGTTTCAAAACAAAATTACCTCGAAGTTTCTAGGTGAAGATTTTGTTCATCCATTATTGGTCGTATGGGTCATCTTACTTCCAACTAAGGGCTGCCATGTGAGTCGGGCCGGTACAGCTTCTGTGGGGAAGCTACAATGCCAATTTCGAAATTGTCCTGCTATGTGGACCGGTTGGGTGGGGAGAGAGCGACTAAAAATGGCACACGTAGTGGATTCCCTTCAAGTTGACCAATCTCCACCACTCTCCACCAATGGGCTTGTCCACCGATATCGGTGGAGCTTGCAACCCAACTTCTCCGCTCACCGAGGTCGGCAAGACAATCAGTGGTCACTTCTTGTCTTTTAGTGCTTTTTCCACCGGACCAATGTACATGGCAGGAGGCCCTAAAGGTTGGTTCCCAAATCAAGCCAATGCTTCAAACTTGCACTAAAGAATTGTAGGACAAACCGAGAGTGCTTCATACCTAGCTACCATCTTACCAAGCACGGGCCCTACTCCCAATCATAATGCATTGTAATTGATCATTTACTCATCGCTACCATGTCATTCATATAAAGTCCATAAATGAAAAAAACTCCATGGAAATAGTGAAGGAAACATACCACCCTATCACATCAGCACATGTTAGGTTTATTTTCATCCACAATTTGACGATCTCATCCAACATATATTCTCAAATTTAAGGTTTTTAGGCAATTTCATCCCGGATTTTACTTTTTATTTTTCAAGGGCTTAGTGCAGAGTCCCCATTACTTTGGTGCAAATTGAGCCCCCCAAAACCCACTGGTTTGGTGGAACCTTTTCATCCAATTTGACCACATCTCCAACTTTGGTTGTGTTGTTGCACATCCCTTCTACAGTAAACATGCCATTTACCGGTCAGTTCCAATCACCAAACACTAAAAATGCCATTTATCACACAAGAACCGAACAGTAAGCAAACCCCACAACTTGTAATGCAAGCAAATATGTACCTCTGCACATGCATCGCACAATGTGCGGTGAAAGGCTGCAATTTTTTTTTTGTCAAGATTTTAGGTCTATTAGCTTTGAAATGGAATGAAATTAGGAAGAAGAAACCTTTTTGCACTCTATATTTTGGTAGTGAATCTTAACATGGCAATTTTTAATCATGCCAAGTTTTAGAGCTTGAAAATTTCTACAAAATTGTGAAGGAGGATTTGAATTTTGTGTGTGCGGTGATTAGCAAGTTTACTCTAGATACCCTGAACTCCTCTTCCAGTCGTAACTTGAGGGCTGCGGCCATCGTCTGTCACCAGTCAGACTCTCACTACAGTACTGTAGCTATCCGTGCCTGAGGAAGCTTACGTGTTCACTTGACGGTAGCTAGTTCTTCTTCCTCCGATCCAGTCCTCCTTCCCTCCCACTCCCTGTGGAGTTGAATCCGTCGGCCCTGCCCTGGCCTGGCCAGTCTCTCTCTCTCCCTCCCCTCCCCTCCTGTTTCTGTTGTTTCTGAAGGGCCGTCTATCTGACTGTCTGTCTGTCTGTCTCTCTCTGCAGCACACTGAGCACAGTCCCCCAGCTTGACATCGATCACACTACTGTTGCTTGACTTGGTAAGATATTATTAATTGTSGTTGGCCCGCCTTTGATCAGTTGTCGGTTTGGGGAAGCCGAACTGAACTGATCGGTACAGTAGCCGTGAATCCGTGATGAGGAAGCCCGAACCCAAATTAACAGTGTCGGAGCTCCTGTGGATGGTTCATGCATGCATCCCAAGTTCTACAGTAACTTTGTACTGATGACTGTGCACCCAATGTATATAAGATATTCAGTTCCGTTCAGTTGGATAGTTGGATTCCAATTGATGAGCCCAGCCAGAATTAGAAGCTGTATGCAATTAATTTCACCTGGCACTCAGTCACAGGAGTGATATCATTCAGTTTGGGGACGGATTGATTGATCATCGTCGGGCTTTGACTGAGTGCGGCACCAACAGTGGAAATCAAAGCGCCCATCCACAGCGCTCGTGACCCGGACCTCGTCTCGTCTCGTCGACCGTGGACTTCTTTCCGTTCCGTCGTGAGGCCAAGTGAGTCCAACTGAAGTGAGGCTGCCAGCCAGGGCCCAGTTMTTTTTGTCGTGTTCACACCGACCCAGTTGATTCCCCTCCATTGTCATCATTGGAAGCCCGATCGATTGGGAAGGCCCGAGGGGGTGCCAGAATGCAGTTCCAGGGATGGGATCGATCGACATCAATGCTGCACTGGTGGCTTCATCCATGAACCGAGGCTCATAAACCGCTCATCCAACGACTGGTACGCCTTGTTCATGTGTTTCCTTTGATGGCGATATTTTTAGCTTATTTTTGAGACAAAGAGAAATAAATTGTGATAGTAATACAAGTTGTTTTGAATTTTTTGAAGCATTTTTGAATTACTTGTGAATTTCCAAACAAGATGAGTCATAGGTCCCTATTTATGACCTTCGGTCCTTCCTAAATTGTTCACTTACAACTTCTAGAGAGAAATGGAGAAAGCCAAGAGAATGATTGGGTATTGCAATAAATAATTTTTTTTCTATTGATCCATTCAATGACTGTAGAAGGTTCATTTAACGCAAAAACAACGCCAAGGCCATTTTCTGGTTGATGAGTGAGAGGGCATCTTTATGTATAGGGCATAAGTGCAACTATTCATCCTCGAAATTTTGTGTGAAAAGGAAATATCTTCTACAATACTTTGACTTCCAATGCTTACTTTTGAAAATTTTAGAACCAATGATTCTCACGGTATCAAAATTCTTGATTTACACAGTGACCCACCCGGTGTTTAAGGATTAAAGACCATCTCATGTCCAACTTAGGCGAGTCTATATGGGCGGTCCTAAATGCCCGCTTGCTTTCAAAGCCTCCTACCTTAGAGTATTATTGTCCTTGTATTGTACACAAATTGATAGTAAAATTAGGTTGCCTTAGCAATTAACAAATAAGTTGCATGACCCTGAGAAAGTTGTTTTTCAAGCCAACATGGTCAATGAATACTTCTACAAAATATTTCCACTCATACACATGGAGGTTCATGAGCCCAATTACAACAATACGTACTTCAAAAGTAGTGCATTCTTGTACATGAACAATAAATATTTATTTAGTGTGGAATGTTGAGAAATTAGTGAAGGGCAACCTAATTTCCCTGTTTTGTGTAGATTAAATGTAGCAATTGACTAATTTCATCCGTTGGAAATAGTACAATATATCTCTCAAATACTCCTTCAAAAAAATTGTGGAGCTTTTGAATATACAAATTTGAAAAATATTTGAGAGGAGGGGGAAGGATGGCATCAAAATTAGATGGGATGTAGGATTAGTGTTTAATATTAGAGGAAAGATTTGCATATAGAGGCAGCGTTTCAATGTTCGTCCTTGATTGATTCCTCATGCTTACTCCCTTCGCTAGTCGTTCCCACTTTCAATTCACATTCAATCTCCACTCGCCTCCCACCACAACAATTCATTGTTACTTAATTACCGTATGAGTGACCATGGAAGGACCAAAGAAAATTTTTGACTCTATACTAATGGATGTCATTGCCTTCTAGAAGAATGCTAGTATGGTACTACATTTTGTCCCTTGAGTAGGGAGGTAGCAAAAGAATGGTTTGAAGAAGGCAAAGACTTTGATTCCTAAATTCTTTTGACTTTATGTGGACTTTTTGTTACCGTTCGCAATTTGATTGTGAAGAAGTTGTGACTTGGGAGAATCCTTGACCTTTACATAGTCAAGTTCAATTCTACCAAGGATGCAATGAAAATGAGTACTTCTCCTTATAAAAAAATTATTGTCCAAGCATGGAGTGACATGAAATGCCTGTGAAGGGTTAAGTTCAAATCCAACTAGTTTTGATATTAGAAAATTCTAATTTGTGTATATTGAAGTTGTATCTTTCAGAAAGTGTTTTTAGAATTTGGATTTAGAATTAGGGATGTAATTAGGTGGACTTACCTTATAGATTAGTTAATTGTGTGATGTAATTTTCTTTGACTAATCATATAGAATTTAAAGAATCGCGAGAAGAAAAAGAGGCAGTTTGGAGCATTAAACTACAATCAAGGCTTGGTGCCCAAAGTCAATATGGACGCCGATCTAAGGTAAGCACCTCTGAAATGGAGCGGGCATTTTGAACCGCCATGTAGACTCTCTTGAAATGAACATGACATGGTCTTTAAACGGACCTTCTATAGTCATTGAATGGATTGATTAAAAAAACATTACTTATTGCAAGAGCCAATCATTCTCTTTGCTTACCCCATTTCTCTTTAGAAGTTGCAAGTGAACAATTTATGAAAGACCTCGGGTCGTAAATAGCAACCTAAGACTAATTTTGTTTGAAAATTTACAAATAATTCAAAAATGCTTCAAAAAATACGAAACAACTTGTGCTGCAATCATAATCAAATTCTCTTTGTCTTAAAAATAAGAAAAAAATATTTTCATCAAAGGAAATATATGAAAAAGGCTAATCAGCCCTTAGATGCTCCATTTCTGGACCTCCTACCTTAGTGCTCATGTGAGTCTTTGTAGCTGGCACCATGTCAAGACCTCATTTATTCTACTGATAAGTCCATTCATTTTGTGTAAGAGAATGCAGAGCGTTAAATCGTTCCCACAAATTGGGCCCTACAGGGTAATGTTTGAGGGTAAAAGTAAATAAAAGCCCCCTATATTGAGCCGTCACTAGGGTATGTTCTCTAGGCCCCCCCTAGCTAATTTGGGTCTCTGATTGCAAATATGAATTCAGAAATTGCAAAAAATAAAACATTCTTGCGTTTCCCCAACAATAAATCTAGCCTGCGGGGCCCAGTTTGTGGGCACAATTTAACGCTCGGTGTAGAAGAATAACTACGTGAACAATTTTTTTCATTTATCTTCTAAAACAATGGTAAACAAAAAATAGAAGCAAAACACACAAAGGACTATTTCACTAATTTATTTCATTTATCATATAAAGACACTTAACGTCTAAATGCCTGAAGCATCAAATTATGGTGTCAACAAAAATTTGAAGTTAAATAAAACCTTACCAAATTATTGTTTTTTATAGTGTATATTTTTGGAAAATTCTTTTAAATTCTAGTTTTAGCATCAAAAATTTGATTTGAAAATGAATGGTTATGATTTTTCTATTCAAACTTTTGTGCAAGGATGTCCATTGCAAATCCTGATTTTCTAACGAGGAGGGCTCTTGGACATGAGCCTCAAATACACTAGATCTTGGAGGGAAAATCACATTAGAAATTCATTAAATAAAATTGTAAAGAAGATTATGAGAGGCTGCAAATTGATTGGAATTATGCATGTTATCCCCTTTAACTTCATTTTTTTTTGGTGATCAAATTTTTAAGTTTGACATTTGAAAAGAAGATTGAAAGAATTCAAACCAATTTCATAATTTTAACACCTTTATGATCAACAATCCATGAATGATATTGTTGTGTTTTCTTTTCCCATGTGATTTCTAACATGTCTAGTTAGAATTTATACGGTGAGATTTTTTTTTAAATGATAAAACTTATCAAAATGTTGACTTTTGTCMCACTTTTTGTTAATTTATAAACATTTCCAAGAAGCTCAAAAAAGACCTTGGACATTTAGGGATTAAAGCCATCAATAAAGTAGCGAGATGCTTGACAATTGATGATATAAGAGATAGGGGCCCTTGCTATTTTTTTAGAGTTATAGTTATTGATGAAAATCTACCCATACTTACCACTTTTTCTTAAAACAAATACCTTATTATTGAAATACATATTACCATCATGTGCGCCGGAATGTTTTTTCAATCTCCAATAATAAGATTGAATAATGGTAACTATGTAAAATGCTCATTTGCATGCTTACATGACATGGTGCATTTCTTGTGGTATCATGTACTTTTTTCCCAAAGGTGTTAAAAATTTCAAAAATTAATATGATCAACTATTAGTGTTTTTTCACTGTGTGCCGTTGCAAATAACATGTCTCCATTTGAAAGGAAAAAAAGTAACTCACAAGGTAAAAGTTTCTCTGTGCAATACGGAAGGCTTTCCCTGCCGCCTCGAATCTGTCAGAGCCTCAGTGCAAAACGCCAACTTACTGCTACCAAGAAAGCAAAGCAAAAAGTAGAAGCCAGAAGTGAAGTAGAAAAAGATAAAGAAATAAAAGGAGATATTTGTACGCTGGAATGTGTACGCTACTTTTCGTTCAAAAATCTAGTACTACGTAACATTTTTCATGAAAGTGACACATGTCTTCTTGTGGTTGATTGTATCCTCTTCAAATGTGACATGGTTCAAATACAACTAGTGTGCTCTGTGTCGTTGCCACAGCCAAAATAAAAATAAAAGTAAAAGAGATTTTTTAATTTCTTAAAATCATAAATAACTCAAAAATTCAATAACTTTCAAACCTTGGATSCAAAGACTATGAAACAAAGCCCTTGCACCCCTCCTCCTTTAGGGCTTTCCAACATTACCATGAATACAACCGGAAAAGGGACGACCACACGGTCTGGGAGATCTCAACATAACAAACGGACTCACTTAAGGTATGGAAAGTGTGACATGAAAATTAGACTTCAAAATCAAAGTGTGACTTGAAAAGTGAATTTCAACCTTGTTCTTGGATTGGCAATCGGCCAAATGACTCTGATGAGGTTTGCTTTGTATTTCTATTTGCAATGAACGTTTCCTTCATTTGTTTTGCGTCAAGAGAAAAAAAAAGCCCAAAACACTTCAACAACAAAAGTTGATTGAACACCCCAACACGAAGGCGGGGATCGTCAAAGACTCATAGAGTGCTTCAATATTTGGCATTTTCAGCGAAAAAATATTATCACATGCACATTCTACCGGTGAGAATGCAACAAATGGGTGATGGCACGTTTGGCTGATTTCCACCAAAATCTAACACAGACTGATCTTATGGGTGTGCAACCAGTATGGTGCTGGTGTGTGACGAAGCCACTATTAAAAAAATCTCAAAAGAACCATTTTTCTCAGTACCTTACTACTATACTATTCGCATATTTTTGTGTGCAGTTCGACTGGCAGATTGCAACAAATGTAGTAATGGTACAGTTGGCATTTTCCACCCAACTGTTACGCCACATGGGTTTGCCACCCCCAAATATCAATAGGAATTTCAAAGGAAGAATTCCAAAGGAAGAATTTCAAAGTTGAACTTATCTACAGTACTATGCACCATATGGAAGGAGTCTGCAGCTGCCAACTGCTAGTGAAAAGAAGAAGCAAAAAAGGGGTGTTTCAGTAGTTAGTACCATGGTACTCATCCCACCAGCCATGCATGGACGCGCTTTGGCTTTAACTTACTGTGTGCGCTGGAAGTCCCCCGGGGGACCCCCCACGGAGTCCTGGACCACCCCTCGGGCTCCCATCCACGGGCATGAATTATTATGCTGCCCCTTCTAGCAAAGTTGCACCAAACGGGACGACCAACAACAACGACAACACACTGTGACAGCGCTAGTGTCACTGGCCCAACAACATGACAAACAAACAAAGGACACAAGATGCAACTAGTGACCTCCCCAAAGCTGCCATGGAGTCATTGGAATATTAAAAAAAAAATATTGTTTCGCTTGTGACCCATAAAATAAAACTTTACTTTAAAAAAAAGCTGACATGGTCCGGCATTGGAATAGAAAAAATAACCCATACAACTGAATGAAATTTCATAACTACCCGCAAACTAAAAAGCCTCATAACTTTCATCTCAACTATTGAAATGCAATGATTCAAAGCTTTTTGAGTACATATAAATCTAAAGACGAATTTCAAATTTTTATTTCTTAAAAAAGTGATTTTTTCAGATCTGCCCGGACTGCCCGAGTTGAGAAACAAACAACATATTATGCAATAACCTTTTACTCATACTTCCAATTGTCATGAAATTTGTGCATATGAAAGACATTCCTCGTCCCCACATTCTGTTAAAATTTCAACCCAAAATATGCAAATCTCCTATCACACGTACCTGCACAAAATTTCTATGTTGCCAAAAAACACATGTTGGTCCTTTAGGGGTTAAAGTGAAGAGTCTAAGGATTAATAAATGAATTTACAATAGGAAAGTTTTTTTATTTTTTCTAGCAAAATCAACATAATGATTTTTTTTATTAAGTTCCCTTAAAGCTCTTTAATGTTTAGAGGCCCAAAACTGCTTTAAAATACTAGTCTCTAAAGCTAGGCTAATATCTTCATCTATATTTATTTATTTAGCAAATCCGACTATAGGATCTTATAGTTAACTTGTTAGAGTACACCCTCCTAAAATTTCAGAATTGAAAATCCTTACCAATTGCAATATCATGATGCTTAAGTTTCAAAAGAGGAACTTTCAAATCTTTTTGAATGATTACATTTGATCTTTCAAAAAATTTACCCAAAATGTGTAGATCCTACAACTTGCAACTCTCCATATTATATTGAAGATATAAGTTAGGAACTCATATAAAAATTAAAAAATTTATGTTCATGCTTGAAAAAAATACTATGTAGAAAAAAATAGTATCAAGAAAGAAATAGATAATGATTCAAAGTACGAAATTGTTAAGAATTTAGTTATGGAATTGAAAAAAGTCCATTCCAATGATTGTAATGTTGTAATAAACAATCTACATCATAAGATTTTATTTTTTTCCAAAAAATATTGAAAATTAAGTGAAATAAAAGACTTCAAAGTTTATTTTAGCATAAAGATTCCATAAATATTTCTAACCATGTTTGAAGGTTTAACTTAGTCTGAAAAAGTTACAAAAGTTGTTGCACCTTAAAGCTACTCTTTGACCACATATTATGAAGATTTCAAAGAAAAATATTGGAAATTATGTTCTTGGTGGGTTGCCCAAAATTTCGATGTTGTAAAGAAAAGTTGTTTGGTCATGTAGTGGTTAATTTGTTTAAGTATATCTTCCTAAGAGCATCTCTACTCTTGCCTTGGGAATGTGCCTCGCCAAATGGGTTTTTGCGGGCTCAAAGTCTTCTTCCAAGCTCCACCAATAAATAGTTCCCCACCTTCTCTCTCCATATTTCTAGAAGCTTTGCATTTTCATTGGTGAAGATTGCAATAGTTGTCAAACTTCTCTAAAAGGAAGACAAAGAAAATCCAAGCTTGAAGAAGAGGTGAGCAAGACCTCGAGGATTCCGAGTTGATGAGTGATTTGGGCGGGGCCGTGATGTTTCTTTGGAATTCCGTGTATGCAGTGAGGGACATTTCCAAGGGCGGGCTCAACACTGAGCGGGCGAGGGGCTCTTCTAGGGTAAAAGTGGAGATGCCCTAAGATTGAAAGTAAATATCCTTTAAATTTACAAGGTTGTAATGTTTAGATTACAAAATCTAGTTTTTTCAATTCTTCCTAAATGGTTAATCCTTGAAGTTTTAAAGAGACTCTTATGTATGTTTTGCAAATTAAAGAAGTCCCAATAAACTAGTGATTTAATGATTCTGAAACTTTTCATTAATTTTTTATAATAGGTTGTAAACTTGTAATCACCATACTCTACGCACAAAACTCTGTTTCATGTCATTCCAGTAATTATTGTAAAATTTTTAATATTTAAAAATAATAATAATTTAGCAAGCAACTCAAATTGTTTAGTTTCAAAGCTTTAATTGAGATTATTGGGTTTGATACATCAATATCTAAAGAAAAGATTTGAATTTGTCTTTCCAATCAATGAAATGAAAGTTATGGAAACCTTTAATTTGTAGGCAATCAAAGCAAATGTACCATATGTGTAAAGTTTTTTTTTGAAATCTATTTATAGAATAAAAATAAATATAAAGGATATGAGTTGTTTACTAGTACCTTCAATTTATTTAAAGCATTATTAAGTTTATTTTCCAACATGTTATATAAAATGTGCAATTTGTAAACCAACAATGCTAACATGTGAGTCTAGAAATGCAAGTGTATGAGCCTCGGGCATAGGTGTAAGTAAGTATTGTACAACTATTGAAGGTGTTTATAACATATATATTTATAATATAAGTATCCTATAACATAAATATCTTTTAACTATGGAAAGAACCTATAATATAGGCACCAATAACATTGGAGCCTAGGCACCTAAGCTCATGGGTTCAAGATCCTAGGTTCACATGCTCGCAACCTTAGTTGTAAAACACACATATTTTCTCTTAACCCCTAAGTGGTTTCAAGGACACATTGTGTCCTTTCAATTCACACGTGGACCTTATTCTCCTACTTCCATGAAGTATTTGTTTAGTATGTAAATTATAAAATTGAAGAAACAATAGCCATTGATTTCTTCATGATTTTACAAAAAAATTGTAATGTCCATTGTTGATATGAGAGGTTGCTGAACATACTCAACAATGTATTTCAAGAAAAATATGTTTATAACTTCCACATTGTACACACCCATCTATCCCTCTGTTCGCATCTACCTTAACCGAGTACGCCGGTTTATTATAGTTATAGTTGCTTTGTTGGCACATGGGAACTGTGACAAGAGCATTTTACGCGCGATTAAAATGAGATTTTGGATTTTAGGGTTTTTTAATACAACGCGTATGTATGCAAGCCTCCAAATGACGGAGCCTCAAGCTTCATAATATTTTCAAAATTATTAACATGTCTGATGTATCCAGAAACTATGCAGCTCAATAGAGGACTTCAGCATGCATTCAACAAAAAAAAATTAAAAAAAATGAACAATAAACCATTGACTTGCAAGGTTGTGTATATCACACTTAAGAAATGTACGGATGTATTGAAAGACTTTCAAAACCACTTAAGGGTTGAAGGATTGAAAGACAAATTCACCTTTGGGTGGACTAGATAAAAATTATTTTTACTAAATTTATATTGTAGCCAAAAATAATGGCTATTACCTTGAAATTTAGGAAAATGAGCTTGAGCAAGTTATTTTTAAAGATTTTGCAATCATAGTCATTGATGAATAAATAAAATAGAATGATATACGCACCTAGATTTGTAAAAGAATATTTAAAGATATTTTGAGCCTAAAACACCACCAAAACTTGAAGGATCAAGTCTCATCTTTGAAAAAACTTATTGAAAAATGTATTTGCACAAAAACTTGTACAAAGTTTTTCAAAGAAAGAAGATAGTTGATAGTGCATAAAAACTAGCTCAAAAATATTTCTCCACCCAATATTTTTTGGTTTATATTTATGATTCCATGTGTCTGCAAGCAAAAATAAACTCAAGGCTTAATTTTGATCATATTTGGTAATCCAATTTTATTTAATATTGACTAATCCAAATACCTTTCACAAATTGCAAAAAATCTTGCAACCAGTACAAGAGTAATTGCATATTGTTGTATGGTCATCACTCATCACCAAGCAATAGGGTGTTGTATTTCCGACCAAGGCTGGAATAGATTTCCATTTTCTCCTTGGAATGCGTGTTTTTGGATTTTTCAAGGTCTGGATCAATAAGTTCATGACACATAAGTGAGCAAGATAGTAGGAAGCAATGAGCGGGAAGTAGTTCTTGAATGATCAGGATTGGATGACTCTAGATGTTGATCATGGATCAAGCCCGACTTTGGCCTTTCAAAATTCATAGTAATCTCATTGCAAAAGATAAAATTACCAAAAATTTTGCAACTTCCATCATTTTGGTCAATGCACCTTTGAAAATATTTGCTTTGCCTAATACTACCCTAGATCATGTCCAAAATTTCTTATTTGATCGGTTAGGGGTCCCTCTACCATACTTTGGCTTGAGATTTAATCTTTGAAATCGCAAATCCATTCTAATATTTTGGCACATTGTTAATTTTACATCTTTATAAGGGAGGCAACCCATTTTTGATCAAATAAACAACTATGCATATTTGGAGCACAACTTTTTGGAATATGGGATTTTCCCCATATGCAGCCATAGAGTTTGGAAAGATTGCATATTTTTCCAAAATGAAATTACATAAAATGAAATTACTATGAATTTTTTAGTGGGAGATTCTTTTTAACTTATAATGGTGATATAGACCAATCTATTTTTTACCATAGATTAATTGCAAAATTGACCAAGGGTTGATTGGAATATTGAGAGCCTTGCAACCAATCATAATGAGCCACAACTACTCTAGGGACTACGCCATAACTTCATGGAAAGACAACAATCTATAGGTTAGAAATGGGGTGTGTGATCGGAAATGGGTTGCCTCCCTTAAAAACATAATCTTTATCTGAACTTCATCAAATTGTTCATTAAATAAGGGATCTATTTGAAAATTGTAATGATATTTTGAATCAATGAGAAGTTATCCAAACAAAGCATCATCTTGAAGCACTACATTCATCTACAATATGAAATATTGTTATCCACCAATTGTTGAGCGGTCCCTTCCAATTTGAAGAGGGCCCAAATATCTACAAACAAATGTTCATATACAGATGATGACGTGGCCTATCTTCCAATGCTCACACATGGATAGTAATTCTCCCTATTTTTAACCTCTAAAGGACAGACCTGACCACTGATTCGGAGCCTTGGTGCTCATCACTCAATTTGTTACCATTTTGGAAATAGATATGTGTGAAAAATTTTATGTTTATTTTTCAAAGATGATATTACATATCTTCTCTACTTCACAAAAAATTTAGATTTTTTTGAGGAAAATTGAAATTTATGAGATTTTTTGAAAAAAAGTGAAGAAAAAATCACATTAAATAGAAAATTACTTCAAAAAATCTGAAAATTTCACCATGTATGTACATTGCAGTGAAAAATATCATGGTGTAAACTCAATTTCCATGTCATTCTATAATTAGAATAAAATGAACATTGAAATTACATCCAAAGTTCAAACTACAATAAAATATTCAATATTATGAATTTTTCCTAAATTCTAATTGGAGTAGAAACTAGAGTAGATGGCCTTCATTTTGTTAGTGACTCTCAAACTNGAAATTTCAGATTTAGAACAATGAGAAGCAACCAAATTGAGGTACTATTTTAGCAAAAACTCACCCCAAACTAAACAAAACACCTTGGCCAAAGTTGTTATGTCGAACGCGTTTTAGGGTTTTGGTGTCGAGTTGTCTGTTTGACGTCGCATGTTATGTATGACAAATGTCGCATATGCTCGACAAATTCGAAGGCACCCACACTCCCGGGCGTCCAACTTTTGAAAATTTTCTGCTCGACGAGCAGATATTTTCATCCAACATGGAAAGCCCAAACTACGTCAACATAGGCGACTGCATATTGTTGTAGGGCAATCGTGGGTACTATAGGGCGATCGCGGCTGCACCCAAGTTGCCTAGTGCACTCGCCCTGATCCCGAGGTCGCCCACATCCGAATGCGCCCTGGTTTCAGCCACGTGATTGCCAACTGACAGACACTTGACGAACGGGCAAGGTAAAAATTTTCAACTAAAAGTCAACTTGACATTGACTCTATTAGACGGACAAAGAGGTCTACTTGACATGTTGGACGTTGTGTTTGTCGAGTTGTCGAGTTGTCGAGTTGTCCGGACGAACTACCATGACCTTGGCTAAACCGCCCATGCTCTAAAAGCAATCATGCTACAAAGGTACATTTTGCTTTCTTCAATGTACCAACAGTGTACATTTCAGGAGGTGGTTGCTTTTAGTGACCATTGCATTACAACTTCAAAAATGTGTAACTAATTCTTAGAAGGTCCGAAAAATATGAAACGACTTGGGTTAGATGCCAATTCTTTTTTTCTTCCTTTGAAAATTTACTGAAAATTGTTTCAAGGAGTTTAGCTTCCCTGAAAACGCAACCAGCTCTTAAATGGTCGCTTTAAGAACAGTCCACCTTAGCTGCTTCCATCGGCTTGAGCACGCAGATAACTTCGTGGAGTTGCCACTCAGTGCGAGAGCACAAGGGGCGCCCCGCTTTCAAGTCAACTAAACTTCTGAATTAACTTTGGTTGAACTTACTTCCCAAATGTCATGTCCTCGTTTGAGTGCAGTGCTACCCAAGTGCCACTCCAGAAGTCCGGACGATGATCCATGGATTCATAAGCTTAACTTCCATCAGCGTGCACACCTGCAGCGCCTGCCAAGGTTCAAGCAACCTCGATCTGCATGCACTGTCTGCATGTAACGTACATCACTGCAAGCAAAATACTGCGCATGCTGTACCTTCAATCTAACTTAGTCAATAGATTCCTGCCGCAAAGCAGCAGCAGCAGCGCCACCACCACCCAGTCACAGGGTCTGTCTGTAAGAAAACTTGAGCTCATGATCGAAGTTGTGCAGACCTCCCTGCACATAACGTACGTACATAACCGTGCACATAACCGGTTGTTGACTATTTCAACGCGAGCTAAACGTGGCACCGTCTCCTTGGCAACMCGTCAGTCACCGTTGCTATTCCAAGTTGAAACTCGTGGGAAAAAAATTAAAGCAATGAAAATCCGTTGAATTCGTTTCCGAAAAGAAAAAACAATAGTTGCAATTCATAACCTTCTTTCCTTCAACTTGTTTTCCTAGCTACACCCTTGGATCATGAAGATCGAAGGTTGTGATTGAAAAATCAGTGTACAACCGGTTAGATGTGCACCATAACTTCTTCGCAGCTGCTAGTGCTGCTCACCGGTTATCTAGAACGTATCGTAACGTACTGCCACGGGACAAAAGAGCTAGCTAGCTCGCTCTGCTCTTGCTTGCTGCAGCAAGCATCTTTGATTAATCAATCCAGTGCAGTCCAGTGCTCCAGTCTCCATTGCAATAGGCATGTGGTATTCTAAGATAAGCGTAAGTTCAGCTCCGCAAAATCTTCTCACTCCTGCCTGGCATGCATGCCTGCCTGCCGTTCCTGAATGTGCAAGGCCATGTGAAGGTTCTAAGCTTAGATTTTGTTTTTTTGTGTTTTTTGTTTTGTTTTTGTTCACGCAAATGAAACAAAATTTCAGAAGGTTCTAGATTTCAATCCATCTCATCACGGAGGTTGGTCTGACAGACGATGCAATTGAATGATGWGCGCGTTTGACTGTAGATTACAGTAAGGTAGACTGCTCTTAAAACGACCATTTTAATAGCTGATTGCGTTTTCAGGGAAGCTGGACTCCTTGAAAAGCATTTCAGTAAATTTTCGTAGGAAGGAAAAAGGAATTGGCATCTAACCCAAGTCGTTTCATATTTTTCTGACCTTTCAAGAATTGGTTACAAATTTTTGAAGTTGTAATGCAATGGTCACTTAAAGCGACCACCTCTTGAAGTGTACACTGCTGGTACATTGAAGAAAGCAAAATGTGCCTATGCATCATGATCGCTTTTAGAGCATGGGCACTTTAAGAGCAATCTACCTTATAGCAAAAGTGGAGTGAACTCGACTGTAGTTAACCCCTAAAGGACCAACATGCGTATTCTGGGCAGGTACGTGTGACTAGAGATTTGCATATTTTGGGCTGAAATTTTAACAGAATGTGGGGACAAGGAATATCTGTCATGTGCACAAATTTCATGACATTTGGAAATATGAGTCAAAAGTTATTGCATAATATGTTGTTTGTTTCTCAACTCGGGCAGTCTGGGCAGATCTGGAAATTCACCTTTTTAAGAAATAAAAATTCGAAATTTGTTCTTAAGATATATATGTACTCAAAAAGCTTTGAATCATTGCATTTCAATAGTTGAGATGAAAGTTATGAGGATTTGTAGTTTGCGGGCAGTTATGGAATCCCTACACCAAAAGAAAATTTGAAGTCCTTTATAACTTTATTTTACTGAAATTTCAATATTTTTGAAAAAAAATTATGCTATTGGATGTAGATTGTTTATTACAACAATTCGACCATTTGGATTGGAGTTTATTAATTTTATAACTAATTTATTAACAATATTTTATTTTGAATCATTCTCTACTTCTTTCTACTTGCTATTTTTTTCCTATATGTTGTACAACTCCAAATGATCTGAAAATTTTCATGTATGTAGCCAATTTGACCTGAAGAATGAATCCAAAGAAGCACAACCATTTTGGACATTTTTTCATAATGATCTAACCTTGTGAAGTGCAGCTGCCCGGTTTTTCGAAGGGCCCAAAAAAGGATTTTTGCCACTTCAAATGCTAATATCTTGCAATCTACGTGGTGGAAATTTTTGAAATTTTTTCCACATATTTGCAAACTAGATTACTACAAGATCCTACGGTTACATGTGTCAAAAAATGATATTTTTCAAAAATTAGGTACTTGTACTAGAAATGGCAGTTTTGAAGCATTTTTGGTGAGAACATAGTCAAGGAACTTTAGGGATTAAGATAGACAACTCTATTACCACCCTCATTTGCAATGTGGCTATCATGGGACCAATTCCAAGAGGGATACATAATTTTCAAAGGTGTGCGCTTGTTACACGGGTCAAACCCAAGTTTAATTTTTAATAGTCTAATCAAAATTGTGATTTTTGAAGTGGTCTACCTTGAAATTTCAAAACCAAAGTTAACATAGACTAGAGGCATAAGCATCCTTTAAACAACCCATAACTAAGTCCTCTCTTGTGTATTCATTGGCATTCAAGTGTTCACCAATGAAAGATTGACACATTACTCCTTTTGACATGAATGCATTGAAATTCTCCAAAAAAATGAGCAAATTTGCATGATGGGCTATACAAAATTGGGGACAAAAAATCAAAAATAGGGTGACAGAAGCAAATGGTAATGGGCTAGTCGACCTTAGTTTCCGTAAGTCAATCGGGGGAATTTCACAGACTTCCTCTGTCTCGATATGATTTTATACAATAATTTTGTTAGTATTTTTTGAGCCAAATTTATTGATCATATTGTGAAAAACATGATTAAAAAAAATTCCAAATTTTATATCACAAGAATCAGTGAAGAATACTTCATGTAAACATTAATTGCAACCTAATTAAGTAAAATTAGTCAAGGAAGTCTCTACAAGACCTGCTCAAAACAATCTTAACCCCTAATGGTTTTCGACTATGTTTTCACCAAATTGCTCCAAAACTGCCATTTCTAGGACAAGTACCAAATTTATTTTTTTTAAACTTTTTTGAACACGTGTCTGTAGGATCTTGTAGTACACTAGTTTGAGAACGGCCTATGTAACTTTAGTAAAAGTCCTTGCAACTCAATTTTGAGCTTCAAATTTGTATTTTTGGGTAGAAAATAGTACTAAAACCCTCCAAAACGGCCAAGGTAGACACCTAATTGGGGGCAGGTTAAAATAGTAAAATAATTTTGAAAATTTTGAAAAAATTACTCAAGATCTAAAAGTATCTCATGCACCTTCATTTTAAGTTTCACTCCAAAAGATTAAACTATGCAAAAGGTATGTGCAAAAACAGACTTGTCCAAGGGCAAGGGGACAAAAAATAATACAAGTATTTCTTGCAATCACTATGCAATTCATGCATTCCTACAATCCTAGAACTAACAGTCTCTTGAAGGCCTCAAAAAAATCTAATGGTTTTGGGATATAAATTTATTAGTTTATTTATATTAGGTGAGCATCTAAAAATGCCCCACTGACCCAAAATTGCCATCATCACTCAAAATACATCTCCAAAATCGATATGTACTTAGTACATGGAAGAACCAATTTTAGAACCTCTACCCCAAAAATCTGATTCTTCGTACTTTTTGCATACATCATCCAAATGTCATGATCTCTAGTGCGTTGGAAGAACCTCATTTCACTTGCCAACAAGAAAATATGACTAGTCTAATAATAGCAAAATGTGGTAATTAACTAGCTAGGCACAATAGCAAAATGTGGTAATTTACATTATTTGTGATGATTGGATGTACCCCATACTCAACACTAAGATGCAAGATATCTTGTCATTGTTAGGTGTTGAAGATTCAACCAACAAGTCAAATGTAATGGAGAAATAGCTACTAAGAACATGACACAAAGGATTAAAATGGCAATCCAGCTTCATTGAGCACTAGATAAATTTGAGTGGTATTGTCAAGAATATCATTTGGTGATATAGTAGTGTATGTACTTGTGGAAAGGAGGGTATGGGCACCCAAATCTTGCAATGCTTTAGAAACTCCTTCCTATACTATTAAAGTTGAGGTAAGTAAGAGTAGTTGCATTAGAGTCTCCTACTTTACATAACAATATTCACCCTCTTTGTATCACTCTATATCAATATTCTATATATTAAATATTCAAATGGACTCCACTGGTATTTAAGTAGCAACAAAGTAGTACAAATAATGAGTACATGATACAAATATGGTCTCCTACTTTAAATAATGCTATGTAGTCTTGGACACGTTGTCGGGTTGAGAGGAGTCCACTTTGAGAATACGCGAAGTATCTGGCTGCAACTAGGAATAATTTACTAAAGAGTTCAGTTGAGTCTTCGGTCTTCAATCTTCAATCTTCAATCTTCAGACTTTAAACTTCAATCACGTCCCCATTGGCCTATCCTATGGTGGCTGTAAAGGGCCAAGGTAAGGGTGTGTAATAAGAAACAAGTTTTCGGACAGGTAAAACGGGACAACAAAATACGAGTTGCCGTCCGGATGATGGGATCCTAAATTTCAAACCCACGGTGACCAGGAGGCGCCTTTCACCAATAGGAACAATATAAAAGATCAACCATGTGGGCCGTTAACTCCACTTCGTCGCCACAAACACAAAACGGAGCGTTTATTGGATAACCGGCTCGCAACAGGTTTATAATATAGGAATTGAATTACAACTAGCCTCCAAAACCGGCTGGGAGTAACAGAAATGAAATTAAACCATAAGCCACAACACATTGGAGACCCTCAAAACTCTTCAAATCTTCATCTTCAAGTCTTTGAGCCTTCACATTTTCAAAAATATCTTCAGAACTATAAAGGAACTCCAACTTCACCCTCAAACTACCTAAACTCCACTCAAAAAAAGAAGGCAGCAGACCTTCCTATACTTCCATACTCATAACTTTTGCATTCGGTCTTCAAATCAAAAGATTGATAGTTTTTCTGAAAGCTAACAAAATTTCCTATCACTACTGCAACTTTCAAGTCATTCTAAAACTCAGTTCAACTTCTATGACCTCTCAAAGTTTTGGTCCATAGATGGTAAAAGCAAGAGACTCTCTCACCTTCCCACACTCACAACTCACTCATAAATGCTCCAAATTAAATAAATAATGATTTTTTAAAAAGTTACTGTAATGATATACACTCCCTCCAAATATGAAGACAAATTGAGAATTACTTCAAAAGTTATGGCTCAAAGAAGTCTCTGCTCTTTTCAATGGAGAGCCTCGGATTTTCTCAACTTCAAAACTTTATAACTTTTGATTTACAAGTCCAAATTCAACTTGCAAACACAATTTGGAAAGGCCTCATCACAAAGTATGAGATGCCAAAGTTTCAATTTCCAGAGATCAATGCTCAATGAGCTACATCAAATCAAAACCTGCCTTCCAAACCCCAACAACCAACACACTTTTTTTTTTCCTTCCTTCTTACTCATACCACAACTCCTTCTCCACATAAAAACCCAACTTCCTCACATCAAAATCCTCCCCTTGAAAGGAGCAAGAAACTCTTATCAAGCCTCAAGATCCCTCAGGTAAGTAGGACTTGTCCCTATCCACCATACATGACCCTCCAAACAACCATTGGTCTAAGGAAAAACAACTACGTAGTAAACTACTTCTAAATTCCTACTTTTTTACTTTCTAACAAACACATATATCATCCAAAACTGAAATGTCATACTAAACTCTAACCTTCATTCAATGGAGGTAAAAATTGAAGTTGATGAAGAATACCACTCCACATCCAGTGACTCCATAAAAACCCTCTAGTTCGACATTTTGCAATCGAACTCCAAATCCAAACCCAAATTCTAAATCTTAAAGGAATTCGTCGAACTGATGAAGTTTGTCAAAGGCTTTCACCTTAAAACAATTCCATTGCTAACAAGCATCACTTTGAAGTTAACAGAATCGTCACTGGTAAGGTTCTCCTGAAAATCAAGAATCTACTCAAACATATAATATACACATGTTTTAAATACTATATGTATTTACAATACGACAACGTGAATGTGAATATGAATGCATTGCACTCTGAGACTGCACTTTACAGGTTTGCTATCTATAAAGCTTCAAAAGCAATGATGTTTTTGAACACCAAAAATTGAATGTCACTTTGGGGTTAAAGTTAGAAGAAAAAGTTTTTTATCAAGCTTGCCGGACATGACCAGCAAACTTTAAAACCTCCTAGAGTGAGATTTTTACACTACACAAGCAGGGTTTTTTTTTTCATTTTCCATGAAATGTCAAAGTGGCGATATTAAATGTCATAGTGGTGCTCCAAGTTTCAACATTCATCCACATATTGGATAGAAAACATCATATTACATATCTATAATTCTATTTTCATCCACTATTTGGCGATTTCATCCAAGGGATGTTTTGCATTTGAAGATTCTTGGCGATTTCATCCAAAATTTCTCTAATTTTTTCCCATAGGCTTGGTGCTAGGCAAAAAAATTTGGTGCAATTTTGCACCAAATCGCCAAAAAAAAAAACCCTGTACACAAGGTTATTTCTTTTTACATTTTCATTTTGTATCATGTAAATTTACACCCTACCAAATTTCATCCCTAAAAGAGTAGTTTTGCATTTGTTGCCCTAAGCTGCCCGAGCTGCTTTAAAAGTTTGGGGCAACATAAATTTTGATCCAGACATCCGATCGGAAAAAAATTATATTTACTCTTAGGAAGTACATGTTCAAAACTTGAGTCAAAATTTCAAGAACATCAATTAAAAAATGACTTCATACTCACCTACCCGAGATTACCTGCATACGTTCAATTGTCATTCGGTTCTTTAGGGGTTAAGTTAGTCCGCTTGTCAAAGATAAATGGGGTTTATCCTTCATGAATAAATGACTTTTGGTTGATGAAATTACTTCAAACGTACACAAAACACTTTTATGCACATAAGGTGGACAACTTTTGGTAGGAAAGTGGATTGGAAATGACTTTTGGCAAATGGAACAGATGGAAGGGAATAATTGGATATAGACAAATATTTATAAGCTATATAATGGAGAATAGTTTACAAAATGTGATTTTATCCTAATTTAGCATACAAGTTTGTCACATAATTTAAGAAGAATTTCCACATTAGACTTCTGAAAATTCTAGAGGGTTTTAGGTCAAATCAACCTAAATAGACACCATTACAATAAATTATTGCAAAGAATGCTTTTAGATTGTTTGGACTATGCAAAGGGCTTTCCACTTTTACCACACTCATGCACATGATAATCCATGAGAAGCTTGGCAAGTCTGTCATGGTATACATTGATGACATTTGCCAAGATGGCGGAACAGCATGCTAGGCTTCTTGAGGTGGTGTTTCAAAACTAAGGGATAACAAGTTGTATGCAAACAAGAAAAAGAGTAAGTTTGGTTTGACGGAAATAGAATTTTGGGAGCACGTCATGATGGGGTCACAAATCAAGCCAGACAATAGAAAGGTAGAGGCAATTCAAAAGTGGAAAAGGCCTACAACCTCCAAAAGAGTTAGGTACTTTCTTAGGTTGGCCAACTATTATAGGCAGTTCATTCATGATTTTTCTAAGATTGCCAAGATAATGTCCAACTTGTTGAAAAAAAACCTTGCCATAGTGTGGACAAATGCAAAAAGTCATTTGAAGAACTCAAACAAAAACCCTCTTCTCCACCAATGTTGAAGTTTCCCGAGTTTGAGAAACCTTTTGAGGTGCACATAGATGCTAGTAACTTTGCCATTGGGGGAGTGCTCATGCAAGATGGGCGGCCTACTACGTTTGAGAATAAAAAGCTTGATGGAACTTAAACCAAGTGGCCAACTCATGAAAAGAAAATGTTTGCCGTGGTACACTGTTTAAAGACACGAGAACATTACGGACCAAAGTATACACCAATAATTACTACAAATAAAACACAGCCAAATTGATAAGTCTGAATTGACTAACCGTGTCCAAATTGACAAAAAATATCCAAGTTGACACTGTTATCTTGTAGTGAATGTATCTTTGAAGTATTTTGAGAACCAAGTTGAAGTGTTGACAAAGCAGTTGCTGTGGAATGATACCTTGGCACTTAAAAATGTGGAGTTGATCCACAAGCCGAGGTGTGAGAATGTAGAGCCAGATGCATTAAGTCAGATGGAGGCGCATAGGCCAATTAGAATCCAAATTTTGTGCATGATGTATGCGTGTAAATTGAAGGACACTTGGCTAGGTAGATAAGGGATGTGTTAGGGATGTGTGTATTGTTAAGGATCCGGAAGCTCAAAAAAATTTGAATGACTTGTGAATCGGTAAGAAAGTCAAAGGGATTCGATTCATTTGCTTGAGGGCTCGATTGAGTTCAAACAAACTAGGATGTATGTTTCAAGCGGCAAGTCAATAAGGTTAACCATGTTGAAAGAAGAACACAATAATCTTTTACTGGGCATAGGAGGGAGAAGTCCACCATATTTTCAGTTAGTAAGAGGTTTTATTGGGCGGGAATGAAAGAATACATTGCCCATTATGTGAAGGCTTGTGTCATTTGCTAAGGCAATCAGGCCTCCTATCAAAAGCAAGCAAAATTGTTACAGCCTTTGCCTATTCCAAGTGGATCATTGTATTGACGTTAAACTCATGATCTCATGAGCCTATTTGGGTCTTCACGTATTTCAAGGCAATCACTTGCTCCAAGAACAATATCCCACACTACAAAATTTCCTAATTAAAGATATGCCATGTAGTCTTGAGATATCATTAGACAGCGTAGAGCCGCATACGTAAGATGAAAATAGCCTAAAATTAGACCTTGATTCATTTGTTGTTCTAATTGCCAAATTTGTATTGCTCAATGTAATTCTTTTTGTACTAGGGACTACAACCACTATAAGAAATCTGCATTTTAAGGGATTTTAGGTGATGTCCAATGCAACAAATCATTTTTTCATGTCAACGTTGATGTTAAGTATCATTTTTTTGAATTGAACATCAACTAAAATCCATTTAAAAAAACTAGGGCTCGTCAACTAAAACACCGATTTCTTATAGTGAGCATTAACAATCAAACCTATCATGTGATCCATGTGTCCTTGATTTGTATACTCATCAACTTCATTCTTCACCTTCACAATGTCGGGAACCTTCAAACCCATACAATATTCAAACGAAGTTTAGCAAATAGATTCTCATTGTACTTCCAACTATTTCTATTAGTTTTTATCTTTGATGCATACACATACAAGACCATAAAAAAGGGTAGTCTTGGATTCCAAAAGTGGAATTTACCTTGGCACCAATACAACTATACTATGGATTGAAATGATTGTGTGTTAATATTGTGTTAGTTTCAATGCAATATAAGTTAGCTTTGATACACATTTAGTATGAGGTATTTCAATCTTTGGTGGAGTTGTTATACTCTAATATTCATGCCAATCCTCAACAAGGTCTCATGCCTACTAGACYCTATAGCCTATYYGCCCACCTWKCCRTGGAGATGATCATAGATCTWGCTATCAAAAARTGACTAAAACTCCTAACACCAATAGCTCCAACACTTTTGCCAAATGCTATTGTCAAAATAAACTAAGAACTTTTGATGTTCATGGATTTTTGTTTGCAAGGCATGTAATCCTCCTCATAGAAGGCTTAGGTTGCACTTTCAAAGAACTTTTGTAAGTATAGTTTGTATAGTATGAAGAATTATATTTGCATTGCTTTGTAACAACATGATTAGAGGACCATTTGATTGAATTATGATTCTAGAGATGAAAATCTCTACTTGCCTACATAAAAAACAATATCTTAAGCAAAATTTACCTATTCAAGATGTATGACAAAGGTCATGAAGAAACATCAATTTGATCGTTTGGAAAGGCACATACAACTATGAATAAACCTACAAAACTCATWGATCATATTTAATCATCTTAAGCAAATTAAGCATTGTTCAACAATGTATGCACGAAAAAAGCAATGGAAAAGTGTAAAAGTGCTGAATTCATGGAAAATGTAATACCACCWTTRTTGGTAATATAATCACCCAASTTTYAAAGACTCCCTYAAGATAGCATGTGAGAAGAAAWTAATTGAAATTATAAATTTAAAAGACCCCAAATTAGACTTAAAAAAATARTGATCTTGATGAATTTATACATGGATGATTTTCACCGGTTATAAMAATATTTTGGAATGTAAAATAACAACTTGAAATATAAATACTTCACAATGGAATTTTAGTCACTTATGTTATATTGTGAGAATCAACACTAGAGTGCCAAACTACATTAAATGCTAATATGTTGATATATTCCTACACTCCCATTGCCCCCTCTTGTAGTAATTCTATTTTTGGAACTTAATTATTTAAATTACATATACATGCTATTATTACAATAATCACCGACCATTCATCGCTTGTCGTTTTCCATTTACATTCTAGAATCATTAGTAGATGGACAACTTTGGGTGGACGGGAATCACCTTCGCCGGTCAATGAATGTCCATTGGCAAAACTTTAGGTAATTTTAGGCTTTGTTTTTTTTGCTTTAATCAAAATCAAAAATAAATACTATGATAGAGATGTAATGTAAGAAACCTCTACCTTTAGGAGTTAATTAATGCAAACCACAATAATGTTGTTTAATTTTGTCATCCTACATAAGGAAAAAACCCTCCACTACTACAATATAGTTCAATGGGCATACAATATATTTTGTACTAAAATTATATTGTTGCACTACCAATTACAATATACATTTAATGATATATTGTATATCTATTGAAACTATACTACAACAACATTAAAGCAATGGGAGAAGGGATGTACATCCCCAATGTACTTTAGGCCCCGATTTTGTCCAGTCCATCTGATCCAAATCCATGCATTATCTAACAAAATCAATGCACTAATGCCAACAAGGGATAATTTGTTAATCCTTTCATGGTGAACACTTAACCCTTAAAGAACCAAGGAGACTTTACGACCATATAGTATACTATGAATTTGGTGGTATTTGATCAAAAAAACATTGACCTAATACCTTTTAATACAAAATAATTTAATAATCATGATATCATGTAAATAATAATGTATCACAATTCACATATTAGACCACAATTGAAGAAATATAAGGCTAAATACAGGTCGTATAGATTTACCCCCATGGTCCTTCAACCCCTAAAGGACCAACATGCGTTTTTTGGCAACATAGAAATTTTGGGCACGTACGTGTAACTAGAGATTTGCATATTTTGGGCTCAAACTTTAACAGAATGTGGGGACAAGGAATATCTTTCATATGCACAAATTTCATGACATCTGGAAATATGAGTCAAAAGTTATTGCATAATATGTTGTTTGTTTCTCAACTCGGGCAGTCCGGGCAGATCTGAAAAAATCACTTTTTGAAGAAATAAAAATCTGAAATTCGTTCTTCAGATTTATATGTACTTAATGAAAACTTCTTTATGTACAAGATCTTAGTTTACAAAATATTGAGATTTGTTTCACCCTCCCAAGAAATTGCCATTGAAAACTTTGAAGAGCACAATTTGTGTCCTCTTAGTCCTTGAAGGGTTAATAGGCATCTACCAAAAATACAAACTACTAAAAATAGAAACTTACTTAGGTTTTCTTCAACTTCAAAGTTTTGTTGACACCACATTTTGGATGCCTAGATCTTAAGGGGTTAACCCCTAAGTGGTTTCCAAGACACATTGTGTTCTCTCAATTCATATGTGGCCCTTATTCTCCTACTTCCATGAAGTATTTGTTTAGAATGTAAATTATAAAATTGAAGATACAATAGCCATTGATTTTCTCATGGTTTTACAAAAAAATGTAATGTCCATCGTTGATGTGAGAGGGTGCTGAACACGCTCAACAGTGTATTTCAAGAAAAATACGTTTACAGCTTCCACAATGTACACACCCATCCATCCCTGTGTTTGCATCTATCTTGACCAAGTACGTCGGTTTATTGCAGTTATAGTTGCTTTGTTGGCACCTCGGGACTGCGACAAGAGCATCTCACGCGTGATAAAATGAGATTTTGGGTTTTAGGGCTTTTTAATACATTGCGTATGTATGCAAGCCCCCAAATGAGGGAGCCTCAAGCTTCATAATATTTTCAAAATTATTAACATGTCTATTGTAGCCAGAAATTGTGTAGCTCAATAGAAGACTTTAGCGTGCATTCAACAAATTTTTATTATTTTAAAATGAACAATAAACCACTCACTTGCAAGGTTATGTATATCACACTTCAAAAATGTACAAACATATTGAAAGACATTCAAAACCATTAGGGGTTAAGGTCCATGCATGCAACAGGAAAAGCGAAAGACTATTTGACATTATACGTACACTGCAGGAGCTGAAAGCAGGAATGTCATGCAGTGGGTGCGATGTACCATATTGGTGGTAAATCAAAGTCTGTAGGTGACAAAAGCTTTCGAGAGTACTTTCTTAAATGATGCAGAGTTTCAACTTGAAGAAGACCTTTGTAGTACCATAACTGCCGTGTTGCCACATAGTCTATCTCTTTTGGGTTTGTAGCATGGTGACCATTGTTGCAAGAAACACTTGTAATTTTGCTTCAAATGGAGATAGTTTTGGGAGGGCTAGGACGAACTGACACCCTTATTGCCCCGTTTTTTACTCTTGGAGAAAACACTGGATGATTTTATTTGCCACATATGATAAAATTTGCAAATTCTGAAGTCATATTTGCAATCAGGGGTTCCAAATTAGCTAGGGGATGTGAAGAAATACAAAACTGACACGGCACAAAATAGGGGGATATTTTTACATTTACCTTCTAACAGGGCAATATGGGGGTGAGTTCGCCCTAGCCATTCATGGAAGTCCCCAACAAGATTTGAAAAAATAGAAATAATAGAAAAAATAATAATGTCATTAACTCTAGAAGAAACATGGTCTGTGTAGACTAGAGGAAAGACCTCTCAAGAAGATCGTGTGTGACAAACTTCACTAGTTGTTGGTCTTTGAGGACATGTTATTCTACGACCCATTTTTCTACTAGATGTACAAATAATGTATGTACTCTACAAAAAATTTAGTTCGAAGAAAAAAATTTCCAAATGTTATGTCAGTCCAAACAATGGTTATTTGAAATTTCAAGAAGACAAATAATTACTTCGATGATTGCAATTTTCAAAAAACTAATGTTTATGTTGTTTGTAATTGTAGCAAATGGTTATGAAACAACCAAATTGATAAACTGTGTCCAAGTTTAAAATTGCACACAAAAGAAAACCTATTGCACAAACGTCTGCAACATGAAAAATGTATTTTTATTTGAATAAACTGTTAATGGAAAATTGTTAGGTGAACATCAATATTTCAACTTCAAATTCTTCAATTTCAATTCCTTCCAGGACAAAATTGCAAAGATATTAAGATGTATTACAAAATGTAACTTAGAGGAATAATTTTAAAATTGAACTTTCAAACAAAAGTTATAAATTACAATCTACAAATCACATCCGTGTGGTGGATCTATTATTTAACTAATCAATATTTATCAAAAAAACTTGAAATCCAAAGCAAATCTTGAATTTCCTCAAAAAAATGATTGGAGATAGTACATTAATGATTTTTCAATTTTTTTTGCTTTAAGCTCGTAATATAATATCAAATCATTGTGACTTTTAAAGATTTCTACCATACATTTTTTGAACAATATGAGAATCTACACAGGGTTTAGAATATTTTTTAATACCTTATTTATGAATCTTAGGCCTATTATAGCTACAATAAAAAATTGTGACTAGAAAATCACCTATCATGCATGGACGCATGATTGGGACTAAATAAAGTAGTTCTTCCAAAAAATTTTAATGTCCAGAATTAGTAGAACCACCCTCAACAATTCCTTCATTTATGGTTATCTATAAATATGAGTTTTTTTCATTTTTGTTGAATTAGTGAAAGGATGGAATCATATAAGTGCCTCGTGAAAATGACTTCCAATTTTGCCTTTTGAAGTGAAGTGTAGAACTTTATTCTACTCAATATCCTCAAAAAATCATTTAGAGACATTGCAAGCCCAAGAAGCATTTTGAAAGTCATATTTCAATTATCTCATATTTCTAGCTTTTAAGTGCTTTTAAGCATAACTATGAAAATATAGGTCCAATAATCTATTTCATAATTCCATACATCAATTTTTTAAAATTTCTAGAATTATAATTTTTGTGACACTTTGAAGGTAGCATCTTGGAAGTTGGAAGCTTAAAATATACACTTTTAGCTTTTCTATTGAATTTTTCTTACTTTTAGTTAAGAAAGTGAACTAAATTATGTCATGATATTTATCACTATTATCTTCAATTTTCTTTAATTTTTTAATAATATTTTAACCATTTTTATATTTACCATGATTTTGATTTAAAATCATATAAAATATTTATATTTTATAATTATTTTTTATTAAGTAGACTTGAAAAAAAATTAAGTACATTTTAGAATGTGAAAATATATTAAATTTTGAAATGAATATTTTAACCCTTAAAAGCCCAAGGGGTTTGCGCAAAACACAAATGTATAATAAAATATAAACTCTAGAACTTTTTTGAAGTTTGCATCAAAGAAGTTAATGTAAAGCACAAAAAGTAGAAAATATCCATGCGGTCAAAATTATAAAAGTATTTTTAGTTTCTCTCCAAATGAATTTTAAAGATACAACTTAAAAAATTCTCCCAAAATACAGTTTCTATCTTTAGCATATGAATTATTTTTTGATTGGCCAAAATCATGGTTTTTATTGATTTGTAAAAACAATGCATAAGGTCTAGTAATGAGAACACCAACACTGAACACTTTCCTCAAAGACTAAGTTTTTCAACACAAGGCAAATTTAAACATTTTGTGCTATTTCACTTATAATTTTTGTTTGAACGTAGTGATTTTGAAATATGAATGTTGAAAGAGAGTGTAAAACTTGAAAAAAAAAAAAAAAAAAAGTTTCACATGCAAATTTTGCCCGAAGTCGGGCAGAGACCAAAAAATGGATGCTCAGTCGTTTAGGGGTTGATATAGAAAACTAAAAAGATTTTACCAAAGAAAAAGTAAAATTTTGTTTTACCAAAGGGTTAAGAGTTTGGGATATTTTTTTGGTGTTTTCAATATAAAAGGTTCATGAATTGAAGAATATAGTAGTGACAAGACATATATTGGGTCATAGAATATGAGACTATATAGACAATCATATACAAATCTTTTAAAAACTAATAAAGAAGTCCTCGAACGTTTATCATCACGAGGTGATGAGACCTAATTTTGACTCTTTTCTATAATTGATCCGAAAAATTATTGCCAAAAATATATTGCCTCTATTCATGAGAGAATGGGATCACTTTAAAATACACCTATTTTGAGTAGTTTGAGAATTCATGGTTTATTCATTTGATATTACAAAATGCTTAAGAAGGAAATTTGGAGCAGTCTTTTGACTTTCAACAAGATTGAATCAAAAAAAAATAATCAATTTAATCATATCTTGTTTGTTCAGATACATTTAGATATAATTACCTCACCTTAACCCCTAAAAGACCAATATGCGTTTTTTGGCTAAATAAAAATATTAGGCCATGCGACTAGATATTTCCATATTTTTGGCCCAAATTTTTATAGAAGGTGGTGAAGACAAATATCTTTCATATGCACTTATTTCGTGACATTTACAAATATGAGTAAAAAGTTATGGCCTAATATGCTTTTTTTTTTGTACATGGGCAGTCCGTGCAGATTAAAGAAAATCATTTTTTTCAGAAACAAAAATTTGAATCAATCTCTACTATTGTTGACTTACTATTTTCTTCTTTGGATTATGTTTTCTAGACAAGTTGGCCAAATGATCTTAAATTTTTAAAGCATGTGGCCAAATTGTCTAGAAAACATAATCCAAAGAAGCACCACCATTTTGGACATTATTTTTTTTTATAGAAAAGTGAGCTTTTGAAGTGCAGTTGTCTTGAAATTTTTACCCATTTTCTCAAGTCGGCGTACGACAAGATCCTATGGTTACATATGTCAAAAAAAGTTTTTTTCAAAACGTTGGTACTTGTACTAAAAATGGCAGTTTTGGAGCATTTTTGGTGAAAACATAGTCATGGAACTTTAGGGGTTAATTCATAAAGGGCGACGCGGACCTCCTGCGTCTGATGGATGACAACAATTGAGTCTGTTGGATGTTGGAAAGGTATTATTCATCCAATTTTGGGATGAACGAGGAAGTGGAGACGTGCTTTGTCGGCCATAAATAGAGTCATTCAATGCAATATGATTTTTAGGTGCTGCAAATTGTGGTAAAATGGCACAGTGATTCATAAACAAGGTATAAGAGCCCCTATTGCCCCTCATGGAATTTTGAAGAGGATAGTATGCAATGCGGGGTTGAGTCATGTTCTAAACATTGCCCTCTTCTTTGGTCAGCAATGACAACGCCACAGTTCACAGACAACTTTTCTGCGCGGTGACCCGTCCATCCTTTAAGGGTTAAGCAATGTTTAAGAGCCAAGAGGTCCTACATTTCAAAGTTGTGAGGTTTCCATTGGTAAGGGAACTCAAAACCCATCTTCATGGGCTCTTGAAAATTACATTTTTCATCACTCTTCGTAAGCCTTGGATTGATTATCGAGTCCACATTCTCCTAATTTCAATGTTCCATTGCAACATGTCTATGCTAGTATACTTAATATGGGTTTTATAACCCACTCACTCTTCCCTTTCCAAGCTCCTCTTCCGCTTGAGCTTCTTTGTTGTCCGTAGCTAAAACAAGGATTCCATTGGTGCACATTGTACATGAAATGAACTTCCAAAATGGATTGCCATTAGCTTACATTACAATAGAACCTCCCTAACTCAATAAGATTGGGACCAGTCTGACATATTAGATACGAGAGGTTATTGCATTAGGGAGGGATCTGATCTTCACATGTGGTTCATATTGTTAAGTCTGGACCAGCAATCAATGTTTTTTAGCAAAACTTTATTGAGTTAGGGAGGTTCTACTGGACTAGCACAAATTGAGACTTACAAACAAAATTGAATGTTACATTTTTTTTTTAATAAGGTAAGACAGCCCATTGCTGTTATTTCTTCCATAGTGGTCACCTATGAAGTGGCCCCATTGTGTTTTTTTTAGTTTTTGTGAGATCTGGGCCACAATCAATGTCTTACATGGTAGTGATGGAGTGATTAGTGACCACATAAGGCACTTCCAACTTTTCAATGTGAAATTCATTACATGGATTGACTTTTTAGGCATTCCATGTTAGAAAATATTGTGATTGCATTAGGTAGTGAGATGACCATCATGGACCCAGATTTTGTTGGCTATGGGGTGGTCTACAGACCTTGTTGGGCCATGAAAACTGAACACTTCAAAAATTCCTAGCAAATTCATACTTTATTGAAAAAATATAATTTCAATTGCACTTGCTGTTTCTCACACTTGTCTTTGAGTGGGGAAAAAATTGAAAAATTACAACAGTACCCTGAGGCCAAACTCCAAATTCTGACCACAATGGGCTGTCTTAGCTTAGGTGTAATTCAGAGGTCAACAATTGTGACATTCAGTTAACTTCTCAAGCTCTATGCCTACGCCTAGGATAAACTTGAAGTTTGCCTAGAAAATGCCAATGTCATGAATTTCTGTCAATATAGAAACATTGACATTCCATCACATATATAACAGCATTCATGCCACACTACAGTACTTGCATGTGCCCTAAGTAATCAACAAATACAAGAAGTGATTTCAAATTGGTGGAAATTCATGGCATCGGCCCTTTCGAGGCAGGCATCTTTCTTGCTAAATCCATAGTTCCATACCCATCGTAATTTTTATAGCTTTTGCAATTAAGGTGGGCAGTCCTAAAATGGAGCAGGTTCTAAAACCAATCAGGCTCTGCAGGTACATTTTGTACTCTCCAATGTACAAGTAGTCTACATTTGAGGAGGTGGTCGGTTTTAGAACCCATTGAACTACACTATTCTGCAACTTCAAAAATTCATAACTAATTCCACAAAGCTCCAAAAAAATATGAAATGACTTGGGTTAGATGCCAATTCCACTTGTCTTTCAAGAAAAATTTACTGAAAATTATTTCAAGCAATTTCACCTTGCCAAAATTCAGCTTCAGCTCTTAGATGGGCACTTTATGACCCTTTCTTACTTAAGTGTCACAGTTTTAAACTCTATGAATCACATCAATACACTCCCTCTGGGTCTCAAATTAAATAAGACCTGTGTTTCCTATGTAAAATACAAAGGAAACACCGGTCTTATTTTGAGACACAGACTGAAGCTCTAAAAACTAGGACTGGCGTAGATCGAACAACTTTGATGAGTGTTTGGAAAAGTGCACATTTGTTGCTCAAGACTTTGCCATTCCAACATAACACAAGTGATGATTTATGTTGACCTTGCCTGCATTCTGCAAAAAAACAAAACTTTTGCTGGCACCCCTCCAGTCCTGCGAAAAGCCTCTGAGGTAAAGAGAAATGATATTTGCAAATGCCAGCTAAGCTTTTTGCATTGTAGGCTATGGAGGAGACATTTGGAAGGAGCAACCTGCAGAAAAGGACCAGGCTCAGTCTCAAACACACTCTTCTTTTTTTTTCATGTCTTTTGCAATGCCATGACTGCACACATTTCTGGCCATCCTGCACGGAGGTGCAGGTCTGTCCCTGCTGTTTTCTAACAGCAATTTCTACAAGTTGTCTTCAAACASAACCACATTGCCCACAATATTGTAAACGTGTTCCAACCCCAACCTTCAGTATAAGTATAAGGTAACTCAGCTTACGACAGGCACAACTCTTGGACATGTCTATTACAGACCCAAAAATTCTCAATTTACAAGACACATGTACACCATGAGAATTTCTCGGACTGCAATAGGTATGTCTAGAGTTGTGCTTGTCATAGGCTGAGTTCTTTTTAAGGTATGCAAACCCATTGTCGATCTTCAACCCAAATTGCGTCCCTCTCTACAATTGTACAACATTTCAATCCAATAAATGTCAGGTGAGTGTAGATAGGGATGCAATTGGGTTGAAGGTCAAAAGTGGATATGCATACCTTCTACTGAAGGTTGGGGCAGGGGTAGRAACATATTTACAATATGTTTTTTGGGGCCCTGCATATGTTATATTCATTCAAMCGAATCAATCCAATTCAGAGTTGTGATGCTCTTGAACCACTTGACCAAGTGTTGAACTCAATGTTGTAGATGTCAACTAAACCCCCTTCTGTCACTTACGCATATTCTAAGAGTCTACAGTCTAAACCATGCCAAATATTCTGTAATTAATACTCTTGGAAAGTTTTAAGACTACATTTGAGAAATAATTATTGGAAGAAGGCTCTCTAGTAAATTCTACAACACTAGACTGGACTATACTAATGAGGTAGTCAACACTGACTGACATCTGATCCCAAGAGAATTTTTTTTTTTTTTTTTTTTTTTTTTTTGAAAATCCCAAGAGAAACTTTTATGCAAATATCTTACTGAGTATGAGTTCATGAGCACTAACTTATTCATGAAAAAACCCGTTGAATATACAACTTTGAGAATCAGCTCTGGATGGGTCATAACATTCAGTACCATGCATTGGCACTGCCTTTTTGGCTCTCCAGTGTAAGCTTAGTGATGGTGTGTCCAAAATATTCCACACCCAACCGTCTCTGCATCCTCCACTTGTCCAATTAGCTACTGATGAACACTATTGGGTGTGGAATATTCCACTCGAGCACTATAGAGCCAACTGAAGGCAGTGCCACAGCTTGCTACTAAGGTAGTCTGCTCTTAAAGCAATCATGATTTAAAAGCGATCATGATACAGAGGTACATTTTACTTTCTTCAATGTACCAGTGGTGTACATTTCACGAGGTGGTCGCTTTTAGTGACCACTGCATTACAACTTCAAAAATTTGTAACCAATTCCTCGAAAGTCTGAAAAATATGAAACGACTTGGGTTAGATGCCAGTATCCTTTATTCTTCCTATGAAAATTTACTGAAAATTGTTTTAAGAAGTTTAGCTTCCCTAAAGACGCAATCAATTCTTAAATGGTTGCTTTAAGAGCAGTCTACCTTACTGAATGCTATGGTGGTGTATTGAGCACTGGAAAAAGTTATGTGCACAAATACTTTTTCCTCAATGGTTGATTGGGAACTAACAATCATATCAGAGTCTCCTCTCTACAGGCGTTCTCAAATTATTAGGTTGGCATCATGAATATGAGCACTTATTGATTAGGCATACATCCATGTGTTGCTACACTTTCAAATACTGACCTACAAGCTTAGAGCATCCCCACCAGGTGTTCCGTATCCCTTTCTCTATTTGTTTTTGAGACCTCATATACAGATGAGATCTAGCAAGTTCTCCAAATGAGGCTGGCGATACAAAATTGGGGCGCAACTTTTTGCTAGTTCCCTAAAATTTATTGATACATAACTTGGAAAAGCTTGGTGCCGTGAAGGTTCCGTATCCCTATCTCTATTTGAGGTCCTCCCCCTAAATTTTTAGGGATAGGGAACTCACAGGTGGGGTTGCTCTTAGACAAGTTACAAAATCACACTCCCCAATTGATCGGGAACTTACAATCATATCATAGTCATAGTGGCCTCTATAAAGGTAYGTGTCCTCCTATTATTGGGTTAGAATTGTCAATATGAGTACTTGTGCATGTGTTGCTATGCTTTCTAACTTAATCCTATCCTGCAATTCACAAGCTTAGACAAGTTACAACAAAAAATTGGATTGCATTTCCAGAGACAGGTGATACAAGCTTAACTAGTACACAAACTTTCCTTTAGCTTCCACTTCATCTTCTTCTTCATCTAAGCAAATTCTCTTCAATGCTTCATAATTAGCACATGAACGACAGCCCAGCCATAAGCACCAATTTCAAGCAGCTGGGAGCCAAGCCTGCTGACAGGCGACCACAATGCCACAGTCCATGGCATGCCTTGTAAGTTGAAGCCAACCCACTGTGGTGTACGGTGGCCTTCAATAAGTCTTGCAACCCCATCGCAATTCTCATGCAAACACTCTAATTACAAAATATAATTGTGGCAAGTAAATTTAGATATTTGATTGAGATTTTTTGGCCTTGGACAAGGTGAGTCATGTAACTTGTTGTGACTCATTCCACTTTTTAGAAATATCTCACTTGTGACATGTGGTTGGTTTTGGAAACAATAACTTTAGTTTAAAGGCACAATACTACACTTGAAAAATCTCATATTACAAGACCACAGGTAGTGAGTTTCAACCGGCTTTGGTGTTGAGAGCACCAACATTGTTGTAGACATGCTTATAGTGATTGTTGCTTATAGACATAGCCTAGAAGTTTTGAGAGCAAAATTGATGTTTGTCTATAATATTGTGTATGTGATATTGCTAGGAGTTCTATATGCAAACTTTGTGAAACTTTAAGCAGTGTTAGTTAACTTTGCACTATGACATAGTGTAAATCTCATTGAATGGCCACCACATTCTTTTGACCTCAATTCCTTAGAAAACATATGGGAGTAAGTCAAAGATCGAGTGCAAAAAAGATGTAGATCCATAGGAAAGACCAAATGTGAACACTAGTGAATTTGGCATGGGAGGAAATACCTCAAGAAAGTGTCTGAAGGTCAATTTCTACAAGGCCAAACCACATGCAAGCTCTAATAGCAGCTCAAGGTGGTATTACTTGATGGTAGTGGATGTACCACTTTATTGCAAAATAGTTGCTAGTGAGCAAGACAAAATGTAAAATTTATCTTATATTAGGCTTCTACAATACTATAGCTTTCTAATGATTCCCTATTTGACATTGTTCTCAAAAAATCAAACAACAGGACTTCTTTGTTCTGATCTAACTTCGACTAGCAATGGCTCTCTTCCAGCATCAATCGAGTTTGCAGCTGATCAAGTGTTGGGAAGCGACTTGAGCTTGTGCACTTCTGTAAAAAGTAGTCGATCCTAGTTGTCAAGTAGTCGATCTTCATTACAATTTGCACGTGATTTTTGCGTCATCAATCTTTACTCCGATATCTGACTGAGAGTACGTTGCGCTAAGTACATTCTGCCGAGACTGAGAAAAATAGACTTCTACTCCAGAGCTTTTAGAGAATAGGAGGAGGGAGAGGCGATTTTTAATTTTTAATTTTCTACTGTCATTGTCAACTTCAAATGATTGACACAGAAAATTCTTCAAGAGTCTCCAGGGGTTCTTGATAGTTCGTGAGCTGTGCTGAGAGAGAGAGGGAGAGCTTCATAGATTTAATCATGATAATTATACATGAGTCGTTCGACTTTCTCTTCTTCCGACTATTGAGATTCTTGAGAGTCTGAACATTGGCTTTATTGAAGAGGCACTAGCTCGGTGGCGAGGACTAGATATGTTTGCATGCATTTTTTCCTTCTTGGCTATCAAGTGATCATATATTTCCACAATCCACAGGTGGAAGTTCGATGATCCTACTTAACTTCGCTTAATTCATCTTGGACGACGACACTATCCTTCGACATGATTCTAAGTAACGCAGTACCGCTATACTTTGTCAAACATATAAGCTAGCTATCGCAAACTAGGTGTACACAGAGAAGATTCAGAAAATTCTCAACATCGCTCTGGTACCACATGTGTTCTAATACTAAGCTCAAGGAGAAAACTCATACTGTCTTGCTCAGAATAATAATCAAGTTCCGTTAAAGAGAACAGAACGAATCCATATATACGAGAGGACTTCGGAGAGTTAGCGCTCGGTAATGGTCGCCATGGCATCATAATCAATTCACAGAATCTGCAACGCACTGCCATATTCGGGGTCCCTGTTACTGGTGGAATTCATGCGCGCACTTGACGTCGATTCCGATGTGAAGCCCACCCTCCATCCGGGTCCGAGAACTGACGAAGTCGAAGTGGCGTTACGTAAGCAGGCCGAGCTAGCTAGGAACACTGGGAGCTCGGGAGCTTTTGGCCCGCAGGGCTAAAGAGGTCCTGCGGGGCCAAACCACGGTATGAACACTGAGCGCGATTGACAGCGCGATTGACAGCGCGTCTTGACAGGGCCTCCCATCCATTTCAGCCCACTCACATCGATTTCAGCCCGCGCTCACATGCATTTCAGCCCTGGATGGTGGTTCAAAAAGGGGCTCAATTTTTGGCCCCCGCAATAGTGTACCTAGAGGGGATGGTGGTTCAAAATGGGGCTGAACCACCCCACTCCAGCCCAGGCCAATCACCCAAGAGCTTCCAGTGGAATTCCTCCCGAGCCGCCCAGAGATGTCTCGGCCGGGTGGGGAAGCTAGCATGGCGCAGGGGATCGTAATCCTTCCAGAACGTTCCGTGCGCGCGGATATATACTCCATGATCTGACACCCTCCATAACCAAAGTGACTTGGAATTAACCAATGATACAATGATCGAGTCAGTCGGCCAGTACGTCGATCGACCTTCGGATCGGAGAATATCATTTTATCGAAGAAGGGTCGGTCCAGATGTCTCAGCGGCCGGCGTCGGCAATTAACGAAGTTGAACGTTACAACAGACCAGCAATTGCAACATAYGACTCGATCACGTACCTGCTGGAGGATCGATGAACCCCATGAATTGTCCTTACACCTAGCTAGCTTACTGTTACCGAGCTTGCGCCGCTTGTGTGCATGTCGATCGACCCTTTAATTTTGTGTGCAACGGAACTCGAAGTGCTTAGCTTAAATTTGACTTGGTATGAAGAGATATAAAAGMTCGTATAATTAACCCAAGTATATACTCGACGTGCAGGATCCAGTGGCAATGCAAGCCTTTTGAATCATCCACTGACGTTACTTTATAATTATGCTTTGAAATCTTCGTTGCAGTCTGACTACATAATTATTTCTTCTGCGAGGGACGAGCACGTAGGTACAGCAACGTACTGTTAATAACTTCAGTTGTTTCGTGCTTCACAAATCAGAAAGCAATTGATTTCGCAGATTCAGAAAAATCGCTTCCCTCCGCATCCTGTTAGTGGGGATTCTGCTTAACCCCTAAAGGACGGAAGGGCCACCGCTTGGCTTCTGCAACTACATTTGTAACGAATTTCATATGTTAATCTCACTAACAACAAAGATATCCTCAATGATTTTTTACGATGAATCCGTTGGCGCAATGTGATTGAGAAATGATCAAGTGTGTGATTTTTTGAGAATTTTTTGAGAATTGAAAAGACATCCTCATATCTTTTTCTCTACATATCAAAATGTTTTGAAAAAAATTATGCATTAATATAGTAATGAACTAATGATATGTACCTGTGGAAAAAAATTTAGAGTTTTTAGAGCATTTTTGAGCATTCCGTTTTCCATTTCCATTTCAACGTATGTACAAATTATTGCCTAATTGAACATCTTTGTTCAATCTTTTCAACGGTGGCATTCTCTCAAAAGTAGTGCTATTTTGTTGATCTTTTTTTCCTTGGAAAGATACACAAGTCTACTTTCATTTCAACAGTGGCAATTATCAMAATYATTCCACGCAAATGAGATATTATGCTTGTTACAAGAGCTAGTCTTRAAAACAAGAGATATGCTCAAACACACCCGGCCGGTCCTTTAGGGGTTAAAGTCTTACTCCTAGATGTCCCTCGCATTATTGTTGAGGCTCAGGAAGTTCGTGCCGTAGCTACTCTGGGTCTTTGGGCCCCAATTATTGTTGGTATGAATTCAAATTCTCCAAATTTCCTATTTTGGCCACTAGGTTAGCTAATCTCAAATTTGACTAGTGTGCCCTATGTAGTTGCTACATCTACAATAAATGGAAAAATAAAATTCTAATTTTTTATTTCATTAGAGTTTTGAAATTCAATAACTTTCAAACACTAGTGCGAGTGGTTGTGTTCTTGATCCGGAATGGAAAGCTCTATGCACAAAGGAGTGCAAGGGATCATTGCAAGAAATATCGTGCGTGTTGTGGACACTTGTGTAACATGCTCTCTTGTCTTCTACTATAACTTTTGAATAATGGATCCAATGCAAAAAAAAAAAAAAAAATTATAGATGTTGTGATTTTAATTGTATCCCTTATTTTTCAAAATTTTCAAAAATTCATTTTATATTTAAAAGTCATTTTTTTAATTTGTCACATTTTGGAATTTAGGGTTTTGAATACAAAAAAGTTGTTTAAACTAATGATTTTTGGCTGAATTTTTTGTGGTATATTTCTATAATAGGCGTACATGTCCCTACTAAAAGGCATCTAAAAATACACTATTCTATGTCCTCCATGTTCAATCAATACATATTGATTTGAAAATTTTACCACAAACTAGAAGAAAGAGCACAAATTTTCCAACAGCTTCTATAGAATTTGGACATTGGATGCAAAATTTATAGCACTTTGGATTGGACTCAAAACTATATAAAGACAGTTTTGGTCACCTGGGGCATTTAGGGTTTAAAGTCACATAAGCCTAACAAGAAATTCAAAAAAAAGAATTCACCCCCCACATGTTCTCAAAGTGAAAAAAAAAAAAAAAAAAAAAAAATTCCAGAGACAAAAATGGTTGACAAGGAGCATCTTCAAGTTAGGAAAATGAGTTTTAAAATTTTTTAGATTAAAATTTTTTCCTATTTTCCATCATGCTTTTTTGCGTGCATAACTTTTTAGAAATAAATTTTTCTAGGTTTGAATTTTTAGAGATATAGTTTCTTCATGCTTTACAAATTATTCACATTTTATAATTTGGAAAAAATTACTCCGAATGTAGCAATACTCAACCAAATAGGGCGTCTTGAGCCCAAACTAGCACGTGTTTGATGCAGTGACCTGACAACATTGACTCAATGTCCTATTCTTCAAACCAATGCCAATAAGGAGCTAGGCTTCAATTGGCTCAATTCCTATTCCATTGACTATATTAACTCAACATTCAATTCTTGAAAYCATAGCCAATAAGGAGCTAGGYTATAATTATCTTGGTTCCTATTACAATGACCACTAATTTTGTGTCTTATTTTGGAAACCAAATCCAACAAAGAACTATACTAGTACAATTGATTCAATCCCAATGGCACTAACTACATTGCTTCACTTTTKGGAGAGGGTTCCAATAAATACATAACTTCTACCAAGGCTAAGTTTCCTCTTTAAATTAGTCCCAACAAGCTATGCTATAATTGACTTTCTCCCTAGAAAGTAAAGAATTGGCCTATTATTACCATGAGGTTGGGCTCTAGGTTGGTCTTGAGGTTGGTCTTGAGGTTGGTCTCGAGGTTGGTGCAAATTGTGATTTTGTGACTTCTAGAAAGCTCTTAAAAGTGATACCAAAAAAACAGAAACCTCATGTTTTTGAAAGTCATTCAAATTTGACAAAATTATAAGGTTGGAGCTTGCTTTGATGGCTTCATCAACTCTATGGATTGAACCTTGGGTTCAAGTTTTGAAACTTTTCTCTTCAACACTTTTCCTTACTTTTTGGCTCATGACCTCTTTATACCAAGTTTTACTCATTTAATAGATAATGTTAATATCAACGCAATTAATAATGACACTAGGCAAGGGGCACAAAAACACCTTAATTTTATTGATTCAAGTTATTTGTAGTTCATTTATAAAGCTCATTTTTGGATCATATATTCAAGGTTAACGACTTCAATTTTAAAACTTTAACATTTTGTACAAGTAGCATAAGTGTGACAAGTTTTATTCTTCATTATTCTATTTTTAATATTTTGATGGTACAAATAAAAAAATTCATTAATTTCCAAAAGAAGATATGAATGGATCTTGAATCACATCAATTCTAGCACATAAAAAAAGATGAACCTTYGTATTAATTCACATGTGGGAGTAAAAACAAATTAACCCTTGTTCCTTAATAAATTGTGCAAACTTTTTTGGGTGGTAGAAAAATATCTAATTTTTTCTGATTGCTTAAGAGAAAAACTATTTTTAAATAAATATGTGTATTAGACATTAAAATTGTTACTACGTAGTGTTTTTAAAGAAGAATGAACCCAAAGCACATAATATTATTGAGGTGTTAAAGTTCACTATTAAGGTAAAATATTGAAATTTACACAATCAAATCTTTGAATATTTTGTGCTAATTATTTTAATTGAAAAGTTATTCATTTATAAAAAAAAATCACAAGCTAAAAATGAAAATTAAATTTCTAATAAAGTGCCAAAGCAAAACATTTTCAAATTGATTATGTATGTAAGTACATACAAATTTCTATTCATGATGCATAAGAGAAGCTCTTTTTACAAAAAATCTCAAAGAAATTATAAAAGATATATTTTATAGCACAACTAAATGTATCCAAGATCCCTTTGGTCATTAGGATCAAGTGCAATGCCACTCTAAAACTTAAAACTATTTCATTTTTATTGAAGTAGTTTTATTAAAAACTAAAAACTATTGGTTAGTGTATCTTTTTAAGTTAACCTTTAAAGTCTTAAGGAGACCACTTTGGTTTGTGATGCAGAGAAGCTTCTAATAGAAGTTAGAGGTGGGATATTTTGTAGTTAAATGCTGTAGACTTGATGCATCTAAAAAAAAACATTGACAGCTTATGAAAGTTAGAGGTGCAATATTTTATAGTTACATGCTGTAGATTTGACGCACTTGCCAAAAAAATACATTGACAGCTTATGAAAGTTAGAGGTGAGATATTTTATTGTTACATGCTGTAGACTTGATGACAGCTTATGAAAGTTAGAAGTGAGATATTTTATTGTTACATGCTGTAGACTTGACGCATCTACAAAAGTACATTGACAGCAAATAGAAGTGAGAGATGGGATATTTTGTAGTTACATGCTGTAGATTTGACGCACTTGCCAAAAAAATACATTGACAGCTTAAAAAAATTTAGAGGTGCAATATTTTGTAATTACATGCTGTAGATTTGACCCATCTGCAAAATATACATTGACAGCTTATGAAAGTTAGAAGTGAGATATTTTATTGTTACATGCTGTAGACTTGACGCATCTACAAAAGTACATTGACAGCAAATAGAAGTCAGAGATGGGATATTTTGTAGTCACATGCTGTAGATTTGACGCACTTGCCAAAAAAATACATGATTGACAACTTATGAAAGTTAGAGGTGCGATATTTTGTAATTACATGCCATAGATTTGACCCATCTGCAAAATATACATTGATAGCTTATGAAAGTTAGAAGTGAGATATTTTATTGTTACATGCTGTAGACTTGACGCATCTACAAAAATACATTGACAGCAAATAGAAGTCAGAGATGGAATATTTTGTAGTCACATGCTGTAGATTTGACGCACTTGCCAAAAAAATACATTGACAACTTATGAAAGTTAGAGGTGCAATATTTTGTAATTACATGCTGTAGATTTGACGCACCTGCCAAAAAAATACATTGACAGCTTATGAAAGCTAGAGGTGAGATATTTTATTGTTACATGCTGTGGACTTGACGCATCTACAAAATATACATTGACAACATGCTAGAGTAAATGAACGTAGCAATCAAGTGTACATAAATGATGACACCAGCTGGAATGGTTTTCAACACTAGTTTTTCATTGAATCCATAGTTATTCTTTGAATCCACAATGGTCATGTTAGTCACCCAAAGGGATCACAACAATTCTTAAAACAACCACATCAAGGCCCTAAGTGGTTTCAATCAAAGCTCAACATCTAAGACCTCAGGCAAAGTTGCCTTCTCCTGGACACAGCAACATACACCACTATACAGAAACGAGTCTTCAAATTGTTGGCTCCTTCTCTTCAACCATCCTTTACCTTTTCGCTTTGGCAGGGCGTCCACGCTTCCTTGGCTGAGATCCATCTCTGCAATTACAACCAGCTGTGAGGCATGGATAGACAGATTACATCCAGAGCAGGCAAATAGTAGAGCATTCAGTAACTACTTTTTAACCCCTTCGTGACCAAATGGCCAAATGCAGCCGCTTCCATATCTTCAGAAGCTGAAATAAATCATTTCCAAAGTTTTAAGTAACAACAAATGCCACCACGAAGAACTCACGCCCGAAACTTTTGATCGATTGAACTATGATTGAAAAGTTACTATAATCAACTAACAGCTTCCGACGTGGACTTCCTCATTCCATCCGGGGGTTAAATGATCGCACTGATTCACTCGGTAAATAAATCAATCACTAGATACAGCGTATGTATGCAGAAACCCTACAAAAATGAGTCAGGAAGCAAACCAGACATGAAGCAGGAGAGTGAGTACCTGGCAGAACTCTGTGCTTTTGCAGCGTCTTTCTTCGGGGTACTAACTTTTTGCTTCTTCGTTGGTGACTCTTCACCAGACTTGGCTGGATCTGCAGACTTAGATCGTCCCCTTGTCTTTGGAGTTGTCTGACCGTCAACTTGTGTTGCTCTCACCTCCTTCAACGTGAGATCTTCCTTGTCTCCGTCACTGTAAAGAACCTGAAGCACACAACATCGCCTACAAACATGAGACGTGCTCACAAAGCTGCCAATATCAAAATCCAACATTCAGATTCCTAAGATATTATTTAGAAGCGAATTCTAAAGAGTGGAAAGCCAACTGGGTCCCTATGTAACAACTCTAACCAGACGAAGAACAACGCTAGAGGTACGAGACAAATCAGAGACATATTGATAGAACAGAACTAATAGAGAAGTAGGAAAGTACGAAAGATTATAAAATGTACCTTGTAGTATGACAATTTTGGATCATACGCAATGACTTCGCCGTCATAAAGCTTTCCATGAAATTCCTTCTTCGTCTTGGTGCCAATGAGTTGAACGCCTTCCTTTTCGAGAAGGGTGCCTCCGGCAGAAGGGGAGGCCACGGCCTTGCCACGCGGAGACCGGCCTGTTCTGGACTCGCCCTGATCTTGGGAGGAAGCGGCCTTACGCGTAGAAGGCTTGCTTTCAGATGAGCTGTCCCCGCTGGCCTTGGGCTTGGCCGCAGAGCCGTCTTTACGGGGTCTACCCCTTCCCCTTTTCTCTCCCGTGCTTGGCGTTTTCTTCTCTTCAGAACCGCCCCCTGCCGTCTTCTTGGGTGATGGCTTCTTCGGCGTCGCGACCTTGGGTATTTTGGGCGTCTTCGGTGACTTCGGTGCACTAGCCTTCTTCTCTGCTTTCGCTTTCGCTGGCGTCTTCACCCCCGGCGGCCTTCCTCTCCCTCTCTTTGCCGGGCTGCAATCACAAAACCATGGCTCAGCTGAGGAACAGATAGGCACTWGYAGCACCAACAATCATTTGAAAAAAAACTACAACATGCTTGGGGTTACTGAATGGAAAACAAAAAATTGGTGAACCACAACTGTGGACATAATGCAGCTACTAATTGAAGACTATGCTGGTTAGAAGTGTGCGGGGTAAGGGTGTGAAAAATCCACACGATGGTAGGCTTTACAGAATTTCAATGAAACAATAGAGAGAACACTATCTCCTTACCTCTTGGAATCACTRTCCGGTTCGGGTTGTGATTTCTTCTTCGCATTCGCAGCTCTCACTGCTTCGGCTTCACCAGCCTCAACCAAGAGCGCTTCGATCTCTTTGTATTCAAGCTCCTCTTCGTCACCGTCTTCATACTCCACCTAAGTGGATATCCAAAAATTAATAACCCCCAACTTTCATGCCTAAAACCCATGCGTCAACTCGAGACAACTGGACAGAAAAATGAAAAAATTCCAGTAAAGTTGAAACATATACCTTGTACCACTTTAACTCAGCATCAAAGCTTATTATCTTCCCGGCGTATTTTGTCCTCTTAAATTTTTTCACGATTGARCGCCCAACTAAAGCTTCCCCTTCCCCGTGATATACTGCTGGCTTCTCAGTCTTCTCAGTCTGTACAAAACAGTTTGTGCGCAGCACTGAGATATAGCGAGAAACCTTCGAGATCATTTCAKATTAAGCATTTCCTTCTAAAACATGCAAACACCAAAAGCTCGTTACAAAAGTGTTTATAAACCAAAACCAACCTCAGTGGTTTCAGGCGCAGTATTCCCATTCCCATACTTCCCTGAAAAATCAATAACTGCAAGGGTTACTTCCACAGAAGCGATTAGAATGCATTGTACAGATACATTATCGCATTAGTACAACAAATGGGTCCAAAAATTCCAATATGCTAGACTAGCTAGTCGTTTAGCACCAGAGAACAGCACAATAGCCACATCAAACAAACACTAAACCAAATGCCATAAACGRCGGGTCCATTTCATATGACAAGGAGAAGCACAATGCTATCATAAATACTTCAAACACTAGCATATACATACCGTCATGCACCAAGTCGACGTTGGCGGTCGCTGTCTCAGTGACAATCATGGCTGGCTCTCCTCCTCCAGCAGTAACAACTTCCGTGGCGGTAGAGAACAATTGCTGGTGTAGATACGCAAGATCCTCCTGCTGAAAAACGAACTAGAAGCTCTTAGAAAGCGTGCTTCTAGTTTCTCATATCTAGAGCAGACGGGAAATGCCGCTTCGCTCACCTCCCAAACTAGTTTTCATCGGCCGGCGAGACAACTATTTAAGAAAATAAAATATAAAATAAAAAGCATCACAGGGCACCGTACATCGAGACATCCAACTACCGAAATAAAATACCGTTACATCGATACAGGGAGAGTGGACAGAGGAATGTCTTAATAACCCCTCTGACATTAACGATTTTAACCTGACCTACATGCAGAAAGTTCATAACCACCAAAATCTCTCTMAAGGCACAGTGTAACAGGCATAATCAGTAAGATGAACTTCACTCAGCAGCCAGTTCCAGCTCAAGCTCCCACAAGCAAAATAACTTCTACTTCGTGACACAGTCCATAATAATCGCCACAACGACTCACACAGAAAAACAAATACTCCGGTGCACAATGCCAGTATCACAAGCAAGAAAAACACTCCCCAAACTAACACATGCTCACGACTCCAACTAGACTAAAAATGGCAGGAAATATAGAGTAAAAAAACACCTAACCTAACACTCCTACACCAAAAAACCCAAGCCTAAAAACCGCAATAAACACACCATAGCCAACAAACAAAATAAGCACACATCCAAATGATGCCAAAAGATTACACACTCCCAAGAAAAAAACAAAAACGGTGCTCTACCTGCTCTGGAGCAAGCTCCATGAGATCAAAGTCCGCCATCATCGCGTCCTCGGCGCTTTGCAGCGCAAGTCACCTTCCCCGTTTTAAAATAACAACAACAACAACAACCACAACCACGGCAGAAAACCCCCGAAAAGCCGTGAAATAAAATTTAGGCCAATACTAACACCTCCCCTTGCAAGCTCCTAATGCACTTCACCCAACACGAACTCCCAAATAACCCAAACAAAATGCTTTTTCCAACCCCAGCAAACCCCCCCCCCCCYCGACCYCCCCCCCCCCAACCTTAAAAAAATCAAAAAAAAAGAAAAAGGGAGAGAACTATCCGGCCAGCACCAAAGCTCCTAATAAGAAGCGTCGCGAAGTTAACAAGCTGCGTAATCACCAAACCATGGCCAAGTTCAAGCGCAGCAACAACCACAACCAAGTCCTCGCCAGCAGCAAAGCKCGCAGAAAGTGAGTAAGCTCGTTCTCTTCGGTGGTCGGTAGCATTGGGACGGGTATTGGATGATACCATGACGGGTGTTAGGAGGGGTATATTGGTGATACCTGGTATGATACGGGGTAATCTAGCTGGTGGGATCGATTGGGGTGGGGAAAGTTGACCGGGTGTGTGTCCCTTCCGGGCTTCACCTGGTTCTTAGTTATCTGGATATCGCTGTAACGGGTGGGTGAGAGATGCTGTCACTAAGGAATCTGCCCCTGCCGCCCCGGGCATGGAGTTTGGTGTCATTAGGGTCCCCTTCACTTAGTTTGGTTTGGAGAGGGGATCCATCGACCACTTTAGCAGATAAAGGAGGTGTGACAATCTATGGATTGTGAAACTATAATTTGACATGTTATCCATTGATAGAGTTGATGTTCTAAAATCAAAGAGCATTTGAATTGATGTGATTGTTTGAACCGAAGTCATGATTCTATAATTTGATTCATTGATTGTACGTGAAAATTTAAAATGTACGTCAAGCAATTTCAATCGTTGCCGACAAGCGGCCATTCACGGTTCGTGCACGGACCACTTCGTGTGCAGCACACTATCACTTCCTCGTGGAGAATTGAAGCAGTCCCGTCCAAGCAATTTCATTCATTGCCGACAAGCTGCCGTGCACGGTTCTTGCATGAACCACTTCGTGTGCTTTTTAGACTGTCACTTCCTCTTGGTGAATCTTGGTGAATTGAAGCAGTCATGTCCAAGCAATTTCATTCGTTGCCGACAAAGCAGCCATGCAAAATTCTTGCACAAACCACTTCACGTGCTCTTTAGACTGTCACTTCCTCTTGGAGAATTGAAGCAATTCCGTCCAAGCAATCTCAATCATTGCCGACAAGGTGGCTGTGCACGATTCTTGCACGAACCACTTCGTGTGCTTTTTAGACTGTCACTTCCTCTTGCTGAATTGAAGCAGTCCCATCTAAGCAATTTCAATCGTTGCCAACAAGGCGGCTGTGCATGGTTCTTGCACAAACCACTTCACAAGCTCTTTAGAGTGTCACTTCTTCTTGGTCAATTGAAATGGTCCCAACCAAACAATTTCATTCATTGCCTACAAGGTGGCCGAGCACATTTCTTGCACATACCACTTCACATGTTGTCACTTCTTTTTGGTGAATTGAAGTAGTTCCAACCAACATTGACAAGGGAGATCTTACACAAGCCGCTTCACCCTTCCATATAGTGTCGCTTCCTCTTGGTCAACTATAGCTACTCCAATCAAYATCGACAAAGCAACRGCCCTCTCCCAACTAACATTGACAAGGCATAGTTTGGACAAGCCAATTCACCCATTGTATGGAATTKCTTCTTCATAGTCAATTAAAGCTATCCAATCAAGATCAACAACGAAGCAACCCTATCTCAATCAATACTAACAAGGCAAGCGAGTTTCTCCATTGTATGGTGTCAGTTTCTCTTAGTTGACTAAAGCTAATCCAATCAACATCAATAAGGCAGCCTTGCATGAGTAAATAGTCAYGTGCCATATGATGTCGCTTGGGCTTTTATCAACGAAAGCTATCGTAATTACCATCTACATGGTTGCTTTGAATGATTAGTTTGCATGTCAAATGGTGTCACCACCTCTTGGTCAACTTGAAGCCACCCAAATCAACATCAACAAGGTGGTCCTATATAGTTTTTATACAAACTAGTTTGCATGCCTTTTTGGTTTYATTGTCTCTTCATTATATATAAAATTGTTTTTCYAAACTCTAAACTCAATTGAACATAGAATGTTGTGACTTTTTGGCATAGGTGTTTGTAGATAAAATCATAGGAGTCTATTGTYARAGAATTTCATRTTTAGCATGAACTATTCAATTATAGAGCTTAAAAAAAGTGAGCTTGTAAAGAATGAAATAGAGGTCTAAAGGGATAARGGTGCRTAAGTGGTTCATTGRRGTGACTTTTAAAGCCCAAGGCCCCAACCGATATAGCTTTTATTTTGGTTTTAAAACAATTTGATTGGAATTGCTCTTATACTTACAAATTTCATGATTGTATTTAAGTACTAAAGAAYTATGGGTATGATTTACAAAAAATTATTAAAAARAAGTCATTTTTTAGTGTGTTGGAAAAAATATTCAATTTTTGTTTGTTTTCTGAAATTCAATCATAGTCATAGTGTATTAAATTGAGGTAGATCTAAAACAAATGTGTGAAATAAAATTCAAAATTTCATTTACTTTAGTAATTTGGCATCCAAGTTAATAACATGAAATAATACCCAATGTTGAATGATTTTCACTCTATAATTTTGAAATTTACAAGGAAGAAAAAAATTCTCCAAAATTAAAAATAAAGCCAATCCATCTTTGGAAGATCCTACCACAATTCTATAGTGTTGAAGAACTTCAAAAATAAATGAGCTTCTAATCCTACAAAGACATTGTCTCATATCATTAATGTAATCARTGAAAAATTATAATATTTGTGGATGAATATTTAAGTGAGTTTTTATTTTACAATTTCTTTGGRAGTCATTCATAAGGGACTTAGTATTTTTGTAGTATTATTAGGCTAAATTCCTTTCTTATCAAGACCCCCAATTTCAATCATAGCCCATTAATTGCTAGTTAAATGAGATAAAGTGGAAAAAACAAACAAGCATTTGCACCTTCAAACAAAAATTGAGCAAATAATTACTTTAAAGTTGCCTTTTGATTATAAACTAATAAACTAATAAACTACTACAATATATTCACATTTTAGCAATCCATGTGTGAAAGATTCTCATGGCATTCCTATAGCTTGTGGCATATTTGAAATTCTATACCTAAATCCTAAACCTACATGTGGTTTCCAAGCCGTCATAATTTATTTCCTAAATACGATATGCTTGTTTTCTAAACATATTTGATAATAGTATTGTGTTTTTGCTTAGAAATCTAAAATTTATTATATTGCACAACATTTACCACTTCCTTGAAGTCATCTTTGAATTTGGCTTTGGTTCCATTTTCTTTGGTTCTATTTTCTTTGTTTGTTGATAGATTTCAGTTGCTTATTATTTCTCTATTATCATTTTATTTTGAAGGTGATATTGATTCTTGTGGTTTGGRGCATGATTTAGATATTGCAAAATAGGTTTTATTTATTTCTTCTTGCTAGTGTTAATTATGTTGCTTCTTGATGGCTTTGATGTTTTTTTGTCTATCTTAACTTGTCTCAACTTTACCACTTGAGTTTCAATGTTCGCTACAATGTTAGCTAAACATTGCATTGAAACATTTGAATTAATTTTCCTTTGATCTTGTGATAATAGATTAAGCTTTAGAAGCCAAATCAAAGGTCTATACATGGTCTTAGGCATATGCTAAATGCCCTCAAAATGGCAACCTCACATTCAACAATTAAGTGCTCACTGGTGTTCTTTAAAAACACCCCAAAATATTCACTTTTCAATATTCAAAAACTACACTTTGAAAAGGGCTTCAAAACTCAAATTTTTTAGGATGCAAAAAGAATACCAAACTCTACATACTATGCGAATTGAGTCTTTACAAAGTTATTTTTATCCTTAATTCATAAGATTTGGTCTAACAGGAAGATCATTTTGGGACGGAGGGAGTATTATTTTCTAAATATACCTTTTTTTGAAATATACCAAGAGAAAAAAGATATGGGTGTTTTCAAGCTGTTGTATTGTAGTGATGTTTTAATTACAAAGTTGTGGTAATCTCAATTTTTCAAATTCTATGATTTTAAGATATTTGCACCACTTCAAATCACTACATTTTTAATGAACTTAGTATATATATTTACCAAGCTTCTTGAAAAAAAAATTGTCACTTTTTTTAAGAGTTTATTAATCATCATTCAATTACATTTTGGGCATTTGTGAGGCAATAAATGTAACGGTCAAGTTTGAAACTCTTAAAAGATTTTTTCAATCCATATTTATTATTTAAATGACCTCAACAAGACAATTGCAAATTTTTTATTGTAGMCCCAAAAATGAAAAAATGAAAATATTTTTTCAAAATATGAAATTTGAACCTCATTTATATTGATTGACATATATATTTGAAAATTCAAAATGTTTTTTGCTACTTTGAATATTTGAGAAAAATCGATGGTGCTATTTGCCTATTATTATACATTATTTTTTACAAACACTACATTAATTATCCCAATTACAACAATGCCTATACTTTCCCAATATCTTCCACTTAGCTTCAAAATGTTCATATACCTTAGACTCCTTAGAGGATTTGGTTACATTTCATTTGTTGTTTATATAAAGTGTCCTCTCTCCTCAGTCATTTCTTGAAGTCTATCTTCATTTTGCTAAAGGATATTCCATCCCTTTGGTACTTGGGTTTTACTCTAAACGCCATTCATCTAAAGTGTCATCTCTCTTTTCAAGTCATTAATTTTATCTAAATTTGACATTGTTTCCCTAAGAATTGTCTCTTTCTTGAATACCTAAATTGCACTTGAGTAATTATTTATTTACAAGTTTCCATCCATCAAGTGTATTTTATCCCACATCACAATTTCGTCCATTATTTGAAATAAGCTATATGTCCCTTCTACATTACAAAAACACATATTATACACGAAAATTATTCCTGAACAATTAAAAACATGACTCTTGTCATTTTTTTCAACAAAAGAATTTCATTTATGTTCATTGCTTAAAACACTTTTCATGACATTCTTAACCTCTTGTTTTAGCCCCTCCACTATTTCTTAAAAAGAGACAACTTGCCCACTTTCCAAATATTGAACAACCCCTCATAAATGTATTTATCTATCCTCCCTTATGATATATAATATATTTTGATATATTGATAGGGGTATGCATATGAACATACAAGCATCCAAGTACATTGCACAAATATGGATATGAATACTATATGTAGATATTTGGCATTTAGATACATGACTATCCCCAACATGACAATTGAAAAGCTCCATAAGATTGCCACAACAAATGTCCAACCTCGCTTCAAAACTGCTTGGCTTTGGTGGTGGAATTCTTCTTCTATTATCCATGGCGGTAACAAGTTTCCTTCCATAACGTCTCTTAAGGAGAGGATTCTTCACGTCTGGCTGAACAAAGCGTCTTTCTGGGCTCAGGTCCATTTTCTAACTATTCTCCCCTTCTTAAATTTGTTTTGTACTATTCTTTAGGATTCTTACGTTCTACTTGTGGTCATGCAGTTGGAACACGCAATGCTAGAGGAGTTTGCTTCTATAGAGTCGAGCTTTGCTCGATCCATTGATTGGAATGTCTCTATGGGTGTACTACGACCTGCAGAGTTTGTTGACTGTTGGAGGATCTTTTTGATGGACACAACCTTTGAGCAGTTCTTTGAAGATGATGTTGATCTGAGATTCTTCAAAGACTCTGACCTAAATGAGTTTGGTGGTCACCAGACTATACAACGCGTGATTTATAGGTTTGCATCCATTTTGCACTTTTTTCTTGCCATTCTTGTCCTCCTTCCACCCTTCACTTACTAATGTTTGCCTTATGTTTTAGGTACATCTTCCAAGATCTTGTTCCCAAGCAAGCTATTTCTACATCATTTCTACCACCTTACTTGGAGGACTGGATGAATTTGGAGTCTAACCAATTCATATATACACAGATACAAGTTGCCAAGTACCTAGATCCTCACCTCAAGGCTTGTGGTTGGTACACTGATTGTTCTAGGGGTTTCATCCCTATCTCTGAGGTGGCACTTCACTCGTCATTGATTGCTACAGCTCCGGTACTTGATCATCCTTCTGACTTGGAGCCTCTACAAACGGAGACGGTGGATAAAGGGTCCAAGGAGAAGGCGACCAAGCCAGCAAATGTGACTATGGGCAAAAATGGCAAGTTGGTTGGCACAATCTCAAGTACCCAGCCTTCCCAACCTCGTATGTCCCTTTGCTCTGCTTCCAAGGCTTTAGCACCTCCTTCCTCTGTCCCCGACACTACAGTCGTTGGAAGTCCCTCCGCCGCTCCCTCTTCTACTCCTTCTATTGCTCTTCCTAACCCAACCCCTATTCCTTCTCAAAGCAATATCACCATCTCTTCCCAGCCACGAAAGCGGAAGGCAGTTGCACCAGATACTTCAGCCACTTCTTTGGAGAAGCCCTCTACGCTCACTCTGATTGAGAATGTGGACATGGTGGAGGTCATTGAGCACTTTATAAAGACCGGGATTCGCCATTCAACCTACAGCTGCATTCAAGAGTTCTTTACTAAGGTTTGTTTACAATTTCTCTTTCTACTACATTCATTTTTATTTCTAGGATTCAATTTCTCTTATTTCTTCAAATTCTTACAATAAGTTTTTTGTGTAGGTTGGAGCGGGTCGTACTCGATCCAATGCCAAAGAGAAGGTTCACACGGGCATTGATCTGCTATTTGCAGATGTGCCCGAGAACCTGTGTGTGCTAGGGATCTCTACTTGCATTGACGATGTTCCAACTTGGAACAAGCGGTCTACTTCATACTTTGAGGTTTTATTTGCTTTTGCAAATGCCAACCTCCATGATGATGGCATCCTCGTCTTCACACATGTCGTTGATCCTGATGTATCAAAGGATATCCACAACTGGACACACATTATGAACTTCTACGTGGCTGAAGACTGGTTTGGCATGAACGACCTCGACCTTCAATCACCCATGGTTCCAATGAGAGTGGTAAGTTTGTCTCCCTCTACTCTACCTCAAATTCAGATGCATTTTGTGGATTCATGGATACTAACACATTCATGTTTAATTTTTTAGACTCGGAAGTTCTTCATCAAAGTGTTAGTTCGGGTGAACTCCGTTCTTAAGGTACGGAGCACAGCTTTTGATAAGATGGGTTACAACCTCCAAAGGGATGGTTGGCTCAACAGTTTCATAGATGAAAAGAATTAGGCTTTGAGAGAGGACGGCGTGCCTTAGAGAGGTGCTCGTGAGAAACGTCATGAGTTTTACTCCATCCTTTTTTCCGCCTTCACCGACAAGGACGACATTGTGATGGATTGGCAATGTGGTCTAGGTTTGTTTTCAACATTTTTTATTTTTAATCTTCTTCTTTCCACTACTTTATTTTTTGTCTTACACCTTCTTACAACTTGATTCTAAATGCTTTAGGTGGTTCTTTTATTGCGTGTCGCGCACTTCAGCGCCATATTGTGGCTCTCGAGGCAGATTTGGACATCTTCAACGCCCTCCTTCTCCCCATGCGAGACCCTGACCCAGAGACTACTTCCTGTGTAGTTGCTCAACCTCGAGGGTCCGTTTTTGCTCCGCCTCCTCAGAAGATGGCAAAGCGCAACTTTGATTTGCTTTGTGCATAAGTTTGTTGTTTGCATTCTTTTTTGTTTGTTTGTAAKTTCTTCTTCTCCGTTCCTTGTTTCTTCTTTTCTGTTCCTTGTTTCTTCTTTCTAGTACTTATTTGTTTCTTTTTCTTGACTATTTAGAGTTCCGAGCGACAGTTCGATTTGTATGCTCACTGCGGACATGTTTGCAAGTCCTCCTAAAGCATTTGAGCTCCCTCCATATGCTACTAAGATTGCGCATCAGTTTGCGGAAGCACCATCACCACCCCCTACTCACGCACGCAGTTTCAATAAGCGTGTTTTGGATTATATAGATCTAAAGGCTGAGCAGGGCGACAACAATGGAAGTTCTAGCCGTTGATGGGGTCTTTTGGATTTAGTGACTTGAGCTCCTATGTTTTGTTTTAATTTGGATTTTATATGAGTTGGGATTTGGTTTTATTTATGTGTATCCTTGCAAGTCTCCTTGTATTTTTTCTTGGGTTTTTATTTGATTGTAAACTTATTTTGATGACATCAGCCCTAATTGCATCTTTACACTATCAAAAAACAATTCTACAAAGTCTTTAATTAGAAATTCAATGTTCAATGCCTTTAGGTTTTACTTGCTATTAGATTTGATTAAATGTAAAAATTCCACGGAATTGGGGTGCATTTCAAAAAATCTCGACTAATATTTTTTCATAAACCACGGCATTAGGAGATCTTTCCAAAAATCTTAGCAAATATTTTTTGAATTTCCACAAAATTGGGGTCTATGTTAAACAAATTTGGCTTAAAATAACTCCAAATTCCACAGTAATAGGCACTCTTTTTCTCGAAATTGATTACAAAAATTTGAATTTCCTGCTTTTCGCTCTCTGTTCTCCGCTCTCCACTCACACTACTAAGTTTCCCATAGCAAGTGCAATTGATATTATATTTTTTTTATAAAGTATGAATTTGCTAGGAATTTTTGAAGTGTTTAGTTTTTCATGGTCTAACAGGGTCTGTAGGCCACACCATAGCCAACAAAATCTGAATCCATGATGCTCATCTCACTATCTAATGCAGTCTCAATATTTTCTTAACATGGAATGCCTAAAAAGTCAATCCTTGTAATGAATTTCACACTGAAAAGTTGGAAGTTCCTTATGTGATCACTAATCACTCCATCACTATCATGAAGACATTGATTGTGGCCCATATCTCAAATAACTAAAAAAAACCCACAATGGGGTCACTTCATAGGCGACCACCATGGGTCAAATAACAACAATGGGGTGTTTTACACTTTTACCTTATTAGTATGATAAAAGGACATTTTTGCAAAAAAATAAATAACTGGGTTTGGATAAAGATATTTTTAATTTTTTTTTTGCTTTGGATTTAAGCTTTGTTAGCAAACGATTTCCACAAATAATTAAAGAGACTAGCTAAAAATATTTCAAATTTTTGTTTTTTTGATAATTTGACATTTGGCAGCAAGGTACATAAATCCTTCCTGCAAATACTTCAAGGAGGTTTGGATATATGTTTATTTTTTAATTTGGTTGCTTTGATTTTCTCCTTTGCTAGCAATACAAAAGGGTTTTTCTACGGATAGATAATTAAAGGAGGTTGGATAAATATAATAGCAAATTTTRTTGCTTGGGATTTGACTTTTGTTTGGAAACGGAAGGAACATTTTTGCAAATAGTTAAGGGCTTTTGCTAAATATATTTTCAAATTTTTTTGCTTTGGATTTGACCTTTGTCAATAAAAGAAGATTGGGTAAAGATACGAACAAATTTGGTTGCTTTGAATTCGACCTTTGTTAGCAAAAACAAAAGACATATTTTCAAATATTTAAAGGGGTTGAATAAATATATTTTCAAAGTTGGTTGCTTTGCATTTGACCTTTGTCAGTGAAAGAAAGGGGTGGATAAAGATATTTTTAAATTAGTTTATAATGTATTTGACTATTTTCAACAGAGAAAAAATCATATTTTTGCAAATAATTACGAGGGGGGATAAACTGATAAAGATATATTCAAATTGGTTGGCTTTGGATTTGACCTTTATTAGCAAGAAAAAATGAACCTTTTGAATCATTAAAGGGGGGTGGGTATAGAACTATAGATATTATCAAATTTGATTGTAAATTTGATGCTCCAGGAAGGGACCATCCTACAAATAAATAACCCGAGGAGAACCAAATTGGATTTTTTTTGGCAACATAGCCATGAGTTTAGGCTGCTCACTACAAATAGAGTTTTCATTATATTCTTTGGAATTTTCATACAACAAGTGGTCAAGGAATAGCATTAAGGCACAACAATTTTCATAAATTTTTTATTACATAATTGAAAATATATGGTATGATATTTAGTTTATGTTGCCCTCGAGGCAGCTCAAAAGAATTATTTTCTTGAGAACTTGGTACCCTAGATTTATATATAATTATGTGGAAAGCTTTTACTCATCCCATTTTGATTGACAAGATTAAAGTTATGAGAAATTTTAGGTTGTGGGTAGTTATAGAATCTCTACTCTAAAATAAACTTTGAAGTCCTTTATTCAACTCAAATTTTATCATTTTTGGAAAAAAGTAGAATCCTTGGATTAATGGATTTATATTGTTTATTACAACAATACAACCAATGGGATTGCAATTTTTTAATTCTATAACTCAATTTTTAATATTTATTCAATACCATAATTTGTATTTGAATCATGTTCTATTTTTTGAAAGACAAACCTAACCATTTGGGAAGTGTTAAAAATACTTCTTTTTGGAATTCAAGTGTCATGATTTTGCATTTGGTGTAGTTTCTTATTTTGAAATTTTATGAGGGTGTATTCTAACAAGTTAACTAAAGAATCCTATGGTTGAATTTGTTAACAAATAAATATAGATGAAGATTTTAGCCTTACTTTAACTTTGAATACTTTGAAGTAATTTTGGACCAAAAAACACCAAATTTTTGTATTGGTTAAGGGGGATTGGATAAAAATATTATCTAATTTGAATTTGACCTTTATTAGGAAGAAAAAGGGATTTTCTTGCAATTAATTAAAGGAAGGTGGGAAAAGATATTATCAAATTTGATTGTTTTGGATTTGAAATTATTATTAAAATATTATAAATATAAATTTTTTTATCGTAGAAGCTCACTTCATTTCAAGAAGGTAACTCTTTGCAATGGATTAATCCTATGACATTGTAGCAACCAATTGTTGGCTCATAAATGCTTGTGTGGGGACTTTCCAAACGGAAAAATATATTTTTTTCATCCAATCATTTGTGTGGAAGATGCCTGAATACATATTTTGAGAATGATGTTCAATATTGTGTCACTGTGGTATTTTTTACTATTTTAGGTGACCCAAATGATGCTTGCCCTTATGATCCATGGATCACCATAAAAATGCTCTTTTTTCTAATCCAAGTTTAAAATTATTATTTTTTAAATTAATTTTCTATTGCAATTTCATTTTCTACTTTTCTAATGACATGATGAATCATTTGGACCATGATGTTTTACAAAATAATATACAACTATGGAGAAAAAGTTAAATTTTTTTGAGCATATTTTGTGTTTGATTATAAAAAAATTCCACTTCTAACTCAAAAATTCAAAAGTTTAAAAATTCTTCAACAAAAAAATTGGATACTTTTGAAGACATGTAAATACATAAGATGACACACAGTTACATCTCTCCAAAAAAAATAAGATTTTTTTTTTAATCATAGATATTTACATACTATATGGTAGAACCACCCATCACCAACCAAGCCCCCATGGCCAATGTATAGGCCCTAGAAAACTCAATAGAGACTATGACTAATTTCTAACCATCAAGTCTTGGTTTCCAACCATCTTCTAACCATTAGTGTCATGACACATATGCTTCCTTTTACTAGCCAAAGTAGTCTTTGAATGAGCAATTATGAAAGACTGTATGTGCTGGGAATGGGTCCAGATCAACTTTGGACTTCCAAAACTCATAGTAATTTCAATTCAAGGCGGAAAATTACCAAAAAAATTGCAATCCCCATGATTTCTATCTTCCTATAAGGTAAAAAAAATTCCATTGCCTTCTACTAGTCCAAATCATGCACATAATGCTTAAGTGGTTGGTAATGGGTGGTTTTACCATAGTTGCAAAATGGGAGAGAGGAGCTTTGAAGTTTGAAAAAAGTGGTCATAGGGCCATCCTTTCAGGGTTAACCCTTGAACGATTGACCGGTGGCCGTGGAAATCATGCATTTTTGATACCGTGTGACATCATCTACTTTGAAAAGCCAAATATCCTCATTGGAAGTCAAAGTACTAGAAAAAAATTCCCTTTCCACTCCTAATACCAAGGATGAAAAGTTGCAATTCTGTCTTACACGGTTTGATTCTCTGTCATTCGGAGGACACACAACGTCCGCCTAGGCGTTCAATTGTTAAGCATATTCTGGGCCCTTGCAAGCCAAGCCGGGAGTTCAGAATCCAATTAAGCTTACACKCAATTAGGGTTACGGACAGATGTGTTTGTTCAGTTGCAGCTGCTGGTGTTCAATTACAGCTGCTACTATTGGCGATGGMGGATCTCCTAGTCGAGTTKTGATCATTGGCACCACCTGATTCCAGAACMACGGATTACTTGGTAGCGTTGATTCAGGAGATTCAAMATTTTTGTTATTGAATTTTCAGTCACAAAGCAACGGATTGTCGGAAATGAGTGCTTAAACATTTGGGATTGATGCAGGATTGATCAACAGCATGCTCATCTCTCGCCATTGCTCTGACCATCTCCAATTCAAACTGCTTGCTAGGGTTTTCAGAATTAGTTATGGTGAATTGGCAATTCTTGTTCAACGCAGTTTGTAGTCCGTTGTGTGTTTGTGGCCTGATTTGTCTAGAAATCAATCGCTGCTGCATCGACGCCGGTGATTTGATTGGAATTTCGAGATAAGGTTTCTTGGGTGACTGTAATTGTGTGTGTGTGTGWGWGAGAGAGAGAGAGAAGTTGTTCGATTGGATTTAGGTCTAGGGGTTGCCCACGTTGGAGGACGGGGTTTCGATGTTGCACCGCCAAAATTGTGATTGAAGGAGAATTTGTGTAGAGGTGAGAGGAAGGAGAGTATTTGGCATGGATTCTCACAAGCCTATGGCGGAGGAAGATGTGGCCAAGATTGCGGCTGCTTCGTCGGCAGCAGCTGAGAGAATTCATAACTTGCTCAGTGCCAACGACGTCGATACCCTAAAGCAGCAACAGCTTCTTATGTARTTACTTCACTTGTACTCTTCMACAAATTCTTTTCGTTGCTGGCTGCACGTATGTGAGATTGAATGTTGTTTCTTGGAGATGGTAGTTTTCAGAGAATCAGCTTCAAGATTGAGGTCGAAACTTGTGTTTTCCCCTGAAGCCCACATTGGACCTCATGATTTACATGGGGACCTTCTTTTATCCAATTTTATTGGTCTTTTGACCAACATGTGCGACGTTCTTCATTGGTTATGGTCATATGTGATTTGACTCGATCTAAATTATATTTTCACAATTGGGTCAATCGAATTGGACATTTTCAAAGCATGAATTCTTGATCGTTTATGGGTTAYAGATAGATACTTGAGCATTTCTCATACGACTTGGTGAATGCTTTGTCCTTTGTTTCAGACTCTTTGACAGTCCTTTGGCTGATTCTGGCAATATTAGGTGAGTCTCATGGCGATCCTGTTATTGTGCAGATTGGGGAGGTTGCAAGACAGCAATGCGGTGCTTTCACATTTTAATGATTTTTCAGAACGAAGTTTTGTTGCTGTGGCGAACGACTTTTCTCAGAACACAAGACTGCTGAAGTCTATGAAGGGTGACCTAGACTACGTGTTTCGGAAAATTGGGTACAGTTACTATACATCCGCACAAACTTTCCTTCTACTCGCTGTTCTTATTATACTCGTCACCATTTGCTATCTTCAAGGTGTTCGGGCTTTTTTCTGTCTCAATAATGCTCCGTTTTGACCGTAGTTTATTCAAGAGTAACTTCCGGCATTGTTACTTTTTGTCATGGCTTGGAGGTTCAAAAGTAGGTCCAGCTGAACGATTGTATCTCCTGTTGTGTTTACTTCAGGTCTTTGAAATCACGGATTCAAAAACAATACCCGGATGCCTTTAACGATGCGGTTGCCGACAATCGACCAGACCTTGATGTGCCCAAATGAGGGCTGACTGATGCATCTTCAGTATTCTTTTTCGCCACTCTGTCATGTACAGGACTTCGATGGATTTCATACCATCATTTAATTGGCTCATAGTTAGCGGTGGCTTGCCTTACAGTTCAAGTGTTAGGCGGACCATTTGAGATCTTTCCGCTATAATGCAATCCAATGCTAAAGAATCACATTGTTATTGCAACTGAGTCACCCCATAAAAGTCCCGTTCATTGTAATCTTCTCCTAAGGTAGCAACACCCATAACCGTCACTGTACCCATAAGTGTCACTAGAGTTTCCTTAAATTGTCTCCAAAAGGTACCTTGCCATGCTTAATTGTGATTGGTGGCCTCTGATTTTTTTAGATCTTGGTGCTAGAATCAAGGCAGATTTACTAGAGTGTGGTTTAGGGTGCCCTAGGAAGGTCTACTTTGAAAATTCATAGAAAATAGATGCTTTATCCAAAAAAATTATTTTATTTTTTGAAAATTCATGATTTTCAATTGCTAATCTAGAAAAAATATTTTCTGTAGAAAAAAGTGCCTCCAACTCTACTGAATTGCTTATTTTGACGGTTATGGGTGTTGCTATCTTAATTGAAGAAAATTGTCAAGTTTGCAATGAAAATTTTCCCCTTGCACTTGAAAAGAAAAATGAAGTTGACACACAAGTGAGAATTTCTTGAGCTACATTAACCCCAAAATGACCCGGGGGCACTATTTGTCCTCAAGCAATTTTCTGGGCTTAATTACGTAAAATCAACAACAAATTAGCGATGAGGCAGAACTACACAATGGTAGGACAACAAGTGCTGAAAAAAACTCTAGGATGCGATTTCTAAGCTGACGTGTCTGTAATTTTATACAGCCACATCATCAATACAAGGGTCATATGCAGGGCCTGAAAGTACCTTGCCAACTAGGACGTGTAGACCAGGTCATTACTTGGTGACCCGGAGAATGACCGTTGTAGGATGAAAGCCCGTCATGTGGGACATAGAGCCGTTTATGCCACAAGAAAACGTACCTCCCATGGACTTGCGCCTTGCTCATGCGTGAAAGAGGTTTTCTAATCAATTCAGGAGCTTTCAAGCGAGGACAAGGGTGTAGGGTTTTTAGAAGCAGATTGCGAGCGGTCTGTATGGCCTTGGATTCCAACAAGTACTACTCATAAGAGAGAGTGGAAATTGGGGGGAGGAGCAGAGCAACTGAGCAAGCGTCTTGGCAATGGCAACAATCACCAGGAATTGGCGGCGAAGGGCGGAAAGTCAAAATCCGTGCTTGATTTCTGATTGTGAGGAGGAAATGAATTTAGGTAGTGGGGTGATCGGCATCTTTCTGCTTGTTTTTTTTTAATTTCCGCCCACTACTTGTCATACTTGCGATCGCACCATTGCTTGTACCTCCGCCAGATTAGAACAATGAGCGCCATGGAAAATTTAGGAGATGGCGGGGTTTGCCAATTCCTGCAATGTCGAGTGTAGCAAGCTGGTATCATTGACGCCTGGCTTGTAGAAATTGGAGCAGATGATAATCAAAGGAGATGAGTATTGAATTGCCTTGATGAGAGTCACTTKCTATCCCTCCCTCAAGCAACAAAAATTCTCCAGCTGCCGAAGGTTTTGAAAAAGGCCATATTCATTATATTGAGACTTTCCGAAGATTTTGAGACAGAATGCTAGTTATTGAAAAATTCATTTAAAAAAATAATAATTGAAACCAAAAATAAATAATTCTCAAATAGTGATCTTGTGATGAAATTCTAAAAGTTGTTGTTATTATCTATTTATAAAAAAATACGAGTAAAGAGATAAAGTGGTTTATCTTCTAGTTGAAGATTGAAATGAGATTGCGAAAAGTCTCAATATAACGAATATGGCCTTGTGGAGGGTTTGGGGTGCAAATACAAAAGTGTCAATCTGACATGGCACTAGTAGTGCTATGCTAGAATAAAAAAGGATTAATTTAATTTTTTTCCAAAAAATAATTCTAATTACATTGCTATAGAAAATACTCGCAGCCTTATGTAGGGCTTGGATTTATTGTAATGTATAGGGAAGCAATTAAATAGGAATACTTCCAAGTCTTTCTTACTCGGTTGTTGCAACCAAACACGAGAGAAAAATATTCCTTTACATCAAACAAATGTGTTCCTCATGTGGTAATTCTAATTTCAAAATTTTGTTAAAGGCCACAAGGGTTAAGAGCAGGGCTTTCTTTTTTGGCTTATTGGTGCCAGATTGCACTAGAAAAAATAATTTGGCTAAAAAATGCCAGAAATAATGTCAAAAAACTTGGATGAAATCACCAAACAACTTTGAGTTTTAAAAAAATCTTAGATGAAATCGCCAAATTGTGGATGAAAACCATACTATACATCCAATATGTGGATGAATGTTGTAATTTGGAGCACCACTATAACATTTAATATTRCCATTGTGRCACTTCTTAAAAAATGAAAAAAAAGCCCTGGTTAAGAGACTTCCCAAACTATTCCTTCATTGYATTTTATTTTAATCCCTGTTTTCTTTCTTTTTATCTTCATCTTTAAACTTTTCTCCAACTTAGAACGTAGCAACCGACTRGTTCAGCTTGACTGGTCTTTTCTGCTTCCAACTGGGAATCTTGCTCTCAGCTTGACTTGGCTTCTCTGTAACTCTCCAACTTCTGACTTGGTTTGGTCACTCCACAAATTGATTTTTGTCTCTTTTAAAGGGAAAAAATGAATCTTGATTTATTAATTTTGATTGCACATCTCTTACTTCACAAGTTGGGTGGATATAATTTTGACACTTATAAAGCTGACAATTTTTACTTCCCAACTTGGAATTTTGCTTCTTAAGTTCCTTTTTATCCATTTTTCAATTAGGCACTAATCTCTCACTGAATGATACTCAAACATGTACACTGAAAGACAAACGATATTCACTATCAAATCCTTTAACCCCTAAAGTCCTATTGTCCCCGTGGGGGACAAAACGGATTTTGGGCAGGTTCCTATGGTCTCAATATATGTCCCAATCTTCTAAATTTTTGAGAGAAGATAGAAAAACACGTTAGCTTTCTAAAAATATAATTTTTATTTCAATTGGAGTCCGGGAGCAAAAGTTATGGCACAAAAAGCCCTATTTTAGGTCGGCGGGCAGAAATTAACTTTTAAGAAAATTTCAAATATTTTTTTTTGATTTTTTTCAAATTACTTGTATTTTTGCCTACATGGGAAGCTTTGATTCATTCCATTTGGATTTGCTATGCAAAAGTTATGGACAATCTTAGATTTTGGGCAATTAAAGCATCTTTTTGAAATTTGAAATAACTTGTAGGATTCATTCTGACCTCAATTTTCACAATATTTCAAAAAAAAGAGCTTCACAAGGTTAAAATCTCTTGCTAGAACAATCTCACTGTTAAGATTTGTGTTTTTCAATTCCATCTTAGAGCTATTAACAATTTAGATTTTCCTTCAATTTTGAACCTACTTCTACTTAACAATATTTTAATGAGTGAAAATTAAGTGTATTTTTGTTGATTTTTTTTCCTAGATTTTCAACTCAATTTTTTATCATATAATAAAAGAAATTCAAAATTGATAGAGAAAAAATCATAAGTTATGAAAGTTCAAAGCCAAAAATTGTAGTTGAGCAAGTTGCAAAATAATTTGTTTCCTTCACTTTGAACGCCAATATCTAGCAATCTACACAGCCAAAGTTATACATGGTCCACTTGACAATGTACTTTGTGGATGGTGAATGAAATTGCCATGATGGTTAAGATGACATGCTATGTGATAGTATACATGGTCCACATGACAATGTACTTTGTGGACGGTGAATGAGATTGCCACTATGATTAAGATGACATGCTACCATGACGAGCTATGTGATAGTACACATGGCCCACATAACAATGCATTTTGTAAATTGTGAAATTGCCTCAATAGTTATGATGTTAGTTCATAATGATAGGTCACCATCAAGGGCTACCATTAAGTGCTAATCAATTGATAAGTAGTCGTTTTAGAAACTTTCTATCTTAATTMTTAAGAAAGTCACCCATTCACTATGTGAATAATGAATGTGTTTAAGAGTTGACTATCATAGCTACATGAAAAACATATGTAGTACAATCAAGTCTGTTAAAAATGTAATTTTTCAATGATGCCACTATAGTGGTATCCTTCAATGCTTCACTAGTGTGCCATTGTGCCATGTGCCTTTGCCAGAACGAAAAAAAAAGTAGATAACAATTTTTTATTTTTTTTAAATCTTGATATCTTTAAGTTTCAATAACATTCACACACTAGTAAGGTAAAACAGCCCATTGTGGTCACAATTGCTAGTTTGCCCTCATGCCATTGCTAAATTTTCTTCAATTTTTCCTCACATAAAGACAAGTGTGAGAAATAGTGAGACCACTTGAAAAAATATTTTTTCAACAATGTATGAATTTTCTATGAATTTTTGAAGTGTTGAGCCCAAAAGAGTCACCTAGGGTTACTATTATGTGAGCATAGGAGTGTGCACCCATGAGCCTAGAATACCATACACCTATTTAATAGGTGTATATACTATAGACATTGTCTATGATTATATGGTATATATGTTACATATACCCATATTATAGATGTTTATGATATATATACCTTTTATAGTGCGTGGTATTTATATTATAGGTACCTATATTGTAGGCTCAATGCTCACAATAGTCACAAGCTCACATTCTTGGGCTCACATACTAGCATTGTTGTAGACTACCTCAAAACCATCATGCAACTATATCCATAATGCTCACCTTACTCTTCTAAAGCAGTCACAAAATTTCTATTGTGGAAGGTCTTAAGAAACCACTTTCCACAATGATTTACACTAAAATAGTTGGATGTACCTAATGAGATCACCAATCACTCTTTTAGTGCTAGGTGAGACATTGATTGTGGTCTAAAATCTAGTAAATTGAGAAAAAACATCATGGGGTCATTTCTTAGGTGTCCGTCATGGGTCATTTGACCATGATGGGATGTTCTACCTTGCTAAATGCCATAAAATAAAAAACATGCACCCCTCCTCACAATGGGCTTTCTAATTAACCAAGAATGCAATTGGTGGGCACACGATCCGGTAGATCTCAACATAGGAAACAAAATAAATAAAACAAAATGAACAACCTAATTTAAAGGTAATAGGTACTAATGTGCCATGTGCCATTTTAACAACCCAAAAATAGAAACCAATAACTTTCACAACATACACTACGAGAAAAAGGGATTTTTTAAGTGAGTATTTTAGTATAGTCCTGTAGGAACATAAGATTATAAGTAATAACCTTCAAGGATATTTTAAGTAAAAAGTTGCTTGAAATACAAAAAAAATTGTAAAATTTTACTGAAAATCTAAAAAAAGATCAATACTTATAATCTTACGTCTATGACTATACTTAAACACTTACTTAAAACACCCCTTTCTCTTGTAGTGGTAGTGTGAAAGGTTGCGTTCTTGGTAGGAATAGAAAGCAAAAAAATGCAAGCSCTTTGTTTTGTAGCATTTGGATGAGTGATGTAAAAGTTATGGTTTTTTCAAAATAAAATTTAATTTCATTCAATTTCCAAATCCAAAAGAAAAGTTTGAAATTCAATAACTTCCACATCAATGATCTAAATGCCACAATTTTAATTTTGGTTGTGGCAACAACACAAGGCACACAAAATTGTGATTTTTGTGAAATTTTGAAGTGGTAAGCCTTAAAATAATGAAATTGCAGAGTCATAAATAACCCACAACCAACCTGTAATCGCCTAATGAAGTAGTCAATATTCTCTATTATTGGAGTGATACTTTACTCCATCTTGTCATAAAATCCCTCAATTTGGCATAGATGAAGGGAAATGAGGGGGGATTTTAGGTGGGATTGGGGGTGACTAAATTGGACCGGTCTATTGATGGAATTGGGCTACCAAACGATAATGGGAAGATGTACCTTTGCTGATTTCTGTTGAAATCAACAGAACAATGACCAGAATAAACGCGACCAAATCAACATAATTTTGTCAAAATTCCTGCGATTTCTATTAGTGCTTAGTCGGTTTAAAGAGAGCATGCTCAACTACATTTGAGCTCGGTTTTAGAAGGTTAGGGTGAACTAGCCCCTTCACTCAGCCAATCCAAGTCATACTAGAGGTGCAAGTAAAATAAAATTCCCCTATTTGGGTCTTGATTGATTTACCTTCTACACTTCCCCTAGATAATTTGAGGTCTYTCATTGCAGGTATGAATTCATAATTTGCAAATTCTATCATGCATGGAAAATTTAAGGGTTTTCCCGAGTGGCTGAGCAAGGGGTTAGTTCACCTCGCTCTTTCGGGAGTTACAATTCTCAAGTTCTGTCGTTATTATCTRGTTTTTAGAGAATTTCCAATCACCATTCAGGGCCACTTCACACTATGGCCGTCCAAATTGAGAGGCCGTGGGATTGAGTGGCCAAACTTTGGCGAGAGTCCAAGGAAATGAGCAATAAATAGGCCATAAAAACTAGGAATTAGAGCCTTTGGTCGGCCGTAGTGTGAAGCCTCCAAAGGCCAAAGTACAAGCCCAAAGTCCAAACCTACTCCATTTTTTTGATTTATATCCTTCCTCTCCATATTAAAATCCATCCAATTTCTGAATTTTGTGTGAATTGTTATTCATGTGACAATTTTTTCAAGCGGTATGTTAAAAAAACATGAGAAAGGAGTCAAAAATGACCTTGGAGAAAAAATTACAGCACATGCCCTCACCATTGAACAAGGAATATCAAAGAATATAAATGGAATAAAAAGGTGGGATTAGACATTGAAGGGAAGTAGATACATTAATTGGCGTCAAAATAACAAAATAACAAAATAAAGGGAGCATACTTACTACTACTACCAAAATAGTCATTCCGGTCCAATCTAACGGCACAGATTTTGACAGTTTCTAATATTTCTAATTTTTTTTTTCTTGAAAATTCGATGAACTCTTAATCAGAGTTTGGGTCGCCATTTTTGGCCGACCAAAACTTTGATCGAGAGTTCGTCGAATTCCGTTGCCATGTAGGCATTTGGCTGCCATGTAGGCAGTTTTGAGGGCGATAGACTTTGGACTGTGCCGTGTAGTGTGAAGGGTTGAGAGGCCAAACTCTTGGGTTTTTGAAATTTGATTGGCTGAAATCGACAGACTCTCAATCTCGTGCCGTAGTGTGAAGCGGCCTTCAATATCCATATTCCTAGTACTCTGGGAATTCCAGGTTCAATTATGAGGGTTGTGTAAGGTAGCATGCTCTTAACCCCTAAATGTCCGAGGCATCCAAATGTGGTGTCGACAAAACTTTGAAGATTATGGAAACCTAACTAAGTTGCTATTTTTAGTAGTTTGTATTTTGGTAGATGCTTATTAAAGTCTAGCTTTAGCATCAAAAATCTAATTTGGAAAATGAATGACTATGATTTTCCACCCAAGATTTTGTGTAAAGAAACCCTTTGTAATCTTGACTTTTCCTAGTGTTGAGGGCTCTTGGAAATGAGCCTCAAATACACTAGATCTTGGAGACGAAATTGCATAAGAAATTCATTTGAGAAAAATGTAGAGCAGATTTTGAGAAGCTATAACTTCATATATTTTGATTGACTATAGTTTTAGATTCACCATGCAAAAAGCAAATTGAATTTTTTTTGTAGTTTTGACACCCTTTTGGTTAAACATTATAATCTTTCAACTCATAAGTGATATTGTTGTGTTTTCTTTTCCAATGGAATCTCTAACATGTCTAGTTTAAATTTGTTCGGTTACAATCTAAAGAAATCGATACAATTTTTCAGAACGTTGTGTTTTTGTTCAACTTGGAGCAAATTTCTAAAAGCTAAAAATAGGCCTTGGACATTTAGGGGTTAAAGCAACCATTTAATCCTTGAAGGCCAAGGCTTTTCTTGGTTTAAAAGCATCATTGTTTTTAAAATGTTGTAGGTCTAACTTTCACTAAAGTATAGGAATCTCAACCGTCCAATCTTGTAGTGTATGTGTTGTAGATGACTTTAATCAAATTTGGAGTCATTTGGCCGCATAGATTG